>DWND01000511.1:0-10087 GCA_018250195.1 Cecropterus albociliatus | reverse complement strand
ATACATTAAATATATGAGACCAAGTGTGCATTTTGGTCATACCATTCATCCGCCTACATTTATAATATCTTACTGAAAAGCATTTTGTAGGAATACCTATAATGCACTTATTGTTAAGTGATGAACAGCACCTACTAATTTTATTGCCTCACAAGTAAACAGCATAAGGCCTGTGTAAACTTCTATAATGGACTAATGATTTAACCCTTGACTAAGTGTATAAATTTAACTAAGTTAATTTAAATTTTATCACGATATGAATATATACCGGTCACTGCATCGTAAAACTAAACTTGTGAGCAAAAATATTGAGTCATGCTTTATTTCAGGCTATTGTTTGCCTTTTCTAAATGTTTGCATTGATTTACATGCAGATAATAAGTAGGTTTAAACTCTATTTAATGTAGTTAGGAGTCTTGGGACAGCAACACTGTTATTTCAAGATAAAACACTTGTGAGGAATATAAATTGAGGTATAATTGTACAACTGTTGTTTAATTGTACAACTTGATGCTGCTCTATTTTATATATTAAATAATTGCCTATTTCACTTTGAAAACGCATAAGCAAGTCTCCATGTGTAGTATTGTAGCTAAGGCCACAAATGTTCCTGACAAAGTGTGAATTTCAAACCTTACAAAATCACAGTCACTCCCTTATCACAAATGCCAGGCAAGATGACTGTTCAGTATTTTTGACTGATCAAAATACTGAATTAAATGAAATAATTAAATTTAAAATTTAACACTCTGACATTATACTCAGAATACATACACATTTATTACTTATTTGCCGTCAATGATATGACAGAATTTTATTTATTGTAGTCAAGGAACCTTATTGGTGAAGTGGAAGTGCAATAGGCTGACTGGTCCCCAACTATTGTGCACTAGAACGGATGTACTTATATATATTTTCATCAGCTACTGTTGCCACTAGAACTGTTATTTTCAGATTTAACCAGTGACCTAAAATCAGACGGTGACTATTGGCAAACATCTTCATTATGTCAATATTCCTCAATATATCCAGATTATTTCTATCTAACTATAAACCTCAATAGAATGATGGATGGATGTTATACATCAATATTTTTGCTCACTTGTTACTCTAGATGAAGTGATTATACTACAGACAGGTTTTTCATCAATCTAATAAGAGAATTTTAGTATCACCAACACAACAAATTTATAATATGACTATATCTAATGGAACTGCATGAGTAAAGCCCCTTCCCCACTCTGCCACCAATGTTCACTCACATTAAGATTACAGCTCTAATAACTACGTGTGGAGCCTCCGACCTCAGTGCAGCTCAAAACCAATTTTTTAGGCTTCCATAAACACCTGTCATGAATTCCACGAACAAAAACAAATTAGAATACAGTTGAAAATAAAGATGGAAAAATATTCATCTACCAATTTAATGAATGTGTAACTATTGTAAAATAAATTACTACATGAAATGTAGAATATATATTCCAATAATTAAAGAATGAAGAGATGAGAACCTGATGGAAAGATGTTACTGCTGCCCATGGACATCTGTAACCAACTTCATATAGAACAGGGGTTCTATTTGAAGTCGGTCATAGATGCGTTGCTACTCCCGAGGACTAAGATGGTCGCCTTATATATAAGTGAGCCGGCTACCACACCCTTCCACTGAAACGCAAGGACTGCTTCACGCTAGAAAAAGGTGTGGCGGTGATAATTCAAAGACAAATCCACTGAGTTTCTTGCCTTCTCAGTTGAGGTCGTGTTCTGATCCGGCGGTAGTGTAAGAAAATATATATATATTAACTGACAATTCCTAAGTGCTCTTGTAGGCTTACATGAGGCACTTAGAAATTGTCAGTTGCAATATTTTTTCTATGCCTGCAAAATAAAGATATTTCATTTCATTTTATTTCACTTACATGTAACGCGATCATCTCAGGCCTTAGGAATAGCAATGCATATGTGATCGACTTCACATATACCCTGTTCTTTACGAGGCTTACAGATGTCCATGGGCGGCAGTACGCACTTACCATCAGGTAGACTGCATTTGCGTCCGCTATTTCAATCAGATAAAGAAGAAAAAGAAGTAAGTCGAGAACTTGTGGATATGAGAAAAGTTATTGGTCACCTAACATAAACCGCACACTTAGTTATATGGGTTACGTCACTGTATATTTTGTACTTATTAGAATTGAGTGTGTTCTTTTGCTAGCGAGAACATTTTGTTTGTGGAGGACGCCTTTGTAATTGTTGTTGTTACACAGCTTATATCACAGTTTATTTACATTCACTTTGATCTAAGTAATACAAATTCTATTCTTTTTATTTATGCGTGAAGCGGAAATTTCCAATCGCTTTTTACGAATACTGTGGAAAGTGTGAAATTAGCCAATTGTTGTTTCAAAATCAATAACAAACAAAGCAATAAAAATAGATAATCTATATTGAGCTGAATTGAGAATCTAAACCATTCTCGGATCCACTTGAAGGCGCAAAAAATCTTCAAAGTCGGTCCAATCGTTAAGGAGGAGTTCACTGACATACACACGTACAGAAGAATGTTATATATAAATACAAAAATGAAATAAAATTAATATATTTGAAAAAGAAACCAAATAAAACTCCGTTGCAGTGCGTGAATTAATTTTAATGATAAGTTTTGCCTTGTTTTTCAAATTGACCTCCACTCTCGTGGCGCTGAGCCTGACAGTGTTATTATATTTCTTTAAAACACAAATCTAATATAAAACTAACGCAATATCACCCCTACTTTAGTGTCCACTCTTGTTTTTTTATTTCTTTAAATTCATCTTAGAAGTAGCTTTCGTTATCATTTAATCTTATGTCATACAGTATCCGTTAAATTTTACAAAATACTTAATCATGGTGATAATTTATGTTTACAGGTTCCATTTAAAAAATAAACAAAATATATAAATACGTTATAGAAATAATTCGAATGAAAAAATGTCCTTAAGCTGTCCAACGCGTATGGTGATTATAGCGAGATTTAGTCATGCGCGGCTTTGTTTTTATTTGAGAAAGATTCACCGCTGATTGGGGATTTGTGGAACGTATGTAGAAAGAGATTCATACCCAGTAATTGGACTAAAAACTTATTTACAACAGCGAGTACTTTGAATGAGAAGTAGGATCAAAAGCGTCTCGATTCTATAGTAATGGCTATAGTAACCGGCTAAATTGTACTAGGGCTGTAGAATTTAGCCGGTTAAGCCGGTTAAAAAAAAAATCTTGGTTAATTAGCTACCTAACCGTTTGTTATAAAAAAATTAATGTTGATTTTTTAATCTGTCTGTGAATAATAATCAATTAAATAGTTTAAAAAATGTCGATTAGCTGTTGGCTGATTAGCTGAGCTAAGCTAGAGTAGCCGGTCAAGCCACTACCTAATTAGTTAAAGTAGTTTAGTTACAATCCAGGCGGGTGACTTTGAATAAAACTGGTGTCATAATTCTATTTTTTTCAACACTTGTAGCCCGATACACAACTGATAACTACGTGAATAAATGCGAAATGTTCTAGTTGTCAAATATAACCTTAAATAGTAGTTCTCAAATAAGTTTTGACAGATTTTCGACATTAGGGCTATACAATTTAGTTGGCTTAACTGGCTAAATTGTACAGTCCTAATTTTTAACAATGTCATTTTTTAATTTAATTTTTAGCCTTCATAGAAGAAGGGCTTGCGTGATATCTGCGTTTTTTTTTCAGCAGAATCATACAAAAAATAAATTCATTAACCACTTTACAGATGTCCCAGAAATAATTATGGAAGTTACGGAAATTAAACAAGAAGTTATTGACGAACCAGAAAACAATGTCGAAAAAGAGTCGAGCGAAAAGGCAGTCGATTGTGAAATGCTAATAGAACCGATGGATGATTATTCTAAAACTGAAGTTATCAAGGATGATATAACCACTGAATTCACGATTGAAGTGAAAGTTGAAGTGAATTCCGACAAGAGTGACTCGCCAACTGGAGGCAGTCCCCAAGCACAAATATGTGAAAGCACACAAGTTTATGAAAATATACAAGTGTGTGAAAATGAGAAACCTAAGGAGGTGCGATCGGCGACTAGGAGTGGGAATGTAGCGAGGAGGTGACAATGATTTGTAAAAGTCGTTTTTTTGTATATTATAGAAGTAGTGAACGAGCATGCAGTCCATCTGATGTTAAGTGGCCACTAAAACCCATTGACACCTGTGATTGATCCAGCCTAGGATCTACAATTATATTTAGGCGCGGCAAAAGTTTAAAAATTGCCGCCCCTGTCCACTTGAATTTCTTTTTATCAACATTTCAGCCATCAGAATTTCAATAATTGATGGTCATTAAACCGTGTATACGTATCAAGAGTTCCACTTCCTCCTGACTAGGCGTGCCAGGTCAAAGTTCAATCAATTATGAGTTGCGCATTCGTTTGCAAGTTTTGAATTTGCCGCCCTCTGAACTTACTGCCCGGGGCATATTGTACGGTCCGTACATCAAGTGTTAAATAAAAGGTCTATGTACATGTCCGAATAACTGATTCAATAATTAAACTGATTAACAATGATTTATATGATATACAAAATGAGTACACGTTATACGCGGTCGCGGTAATGGCGTGAACTGAATGTGGCGACGATAACGAATGCCGAATGACGATGCTGACTTAACATTTGTACGAAACCGTACAGTATGTTTTTATTTGAGACAAATACACCAACCTGTTGTTTGAGGTTGTTAAAGTCGTTGCTCATGTCCCGATACCTCTGTAGACACTCCTGCCACATGGTGGCCATCTCTGACATCTCCGAACGTTGCTTATTTATCTCCTCCTGGAACATACCGACACCACATAATAAGGACCATACAACTCATCTGCTACATCAGATATAATGAAATTAAGATATACCGATATCGACACATCACAGATATTTTTAAAAACATGTGTAGTTCACACGCAGTAGAAATGAAAGCGCCAAAAACATTAACTTTGAGGGTATGCAACTACCTATTTAAAATAACAGATCAACTCGAATAAAATTTGATTTTATACTAAAATTATCGCGGAATTGTTTTTAATATGGACCTATTGGGTACTCACGATGTGCGGTTTTAATTTTTTAATTATTTAATGCCGATATTCGACCCACTTGTACGGATTGTGGTCACGGCGAAACTGCGGTAACGGCGAGAAATCGTTGAGAAGCACTAGTTGTAGATTATTCTACCTACCCTACGTCTAGTTTGTTTTTCTTAAATTATTTTTTGTATTTATATAGTGATATGTATCTTAACTTAGTTAATTTGAAAAAGTAATTATGGTTTTATTGTTTGCAATATACCTACACTTGCTCTGAAATTCTGACCTAATAAATCTAGACAATTTGACTAAGAAACTTACTTAAATTAATAACTCTACATTTAACAGTGTGCCCTTGAAAATATTGGAAATACCATAATCTGCGATTTTTATATAATTCTTTGAAGTAATTTTACCATAAGCCTGGCGTCGGTGTCGCCAACGTCTCGTGCGACTGTTTCGTAACGCCTCATACACTCACGCCACAGACGCAGTTGAGCTGCAGCTGATTCACGGACATTCGCGGCTGATTCCTAGAACAGTAAATACGAATTTTGGATAATAAATGTGATGTTTAGTGGCCGCCCATGAACATCAACAATCGATCTCAGATAAGATTAGATTCCTACTTGAGTTTAGGTACAGATGCGTTACCACCCCTGAACACTAAGTTGGAACGCCCGGATAAGTATGTCTCCCTTACTATCACCAAATACAACTTCAACTACCTACCAGCACCAATAGGACGTCAAGCATCTAACTAAGCATATTTTCAATTAACATTGAATTAGCTGAATCTTACTCTCATCTACGAAATAATATTAAAAATGTAACTCAAAATAAACTGAAGTTATGGTTTAATATCCACAACGTTGTTAAAATATGATGCAAACACGTGTACAGTTTAAATCTATCCATGAAACGAATCGTCCAAAAACTTTACAACTATGGCAATTTGTGAATAGCTTTCATTAAAATAAAAACTATCATTACTTGAATACCCCTGTCCTGCCCCTGCGTTTGGGAGATGTCCTTGAAACATCGCATCAACTCTTTCCAGAGTTTCATCATCTTGTCCATAGCTTCTCTTTGTTCAGAAATTTCTTGCTAAAAACAAACCACGAATTAGAAAAAGTGACTCGAACTATTTGAATACAACCATAAGTTACAAATACTATATTTGTAGTATTAATTGAGTAGATACGTATTTTGATAAATTTCAAATCTTTATCATGTATTACATATTACAATGCAAAGGTTTTGTTCTAAAAGCTGCGACTATTGAAACTGACCATCATAAAATAATCACTAAATTGACGACTTGACGAGGCTAATGTACGATCACACTAATTAAAAAGGATATGAAATAAAATTAAGAAAATTGAATTAAATAGGACATATCTATTCTATTAACATATCTACTCATCGTCAACCATTACTCATTACCTTCACAACTCTTAAACAGTTACTTCTTCCGCTCATTGTACTCGTCTCTCCGTCAGCCACACTCAATCCAGAATCACGTTCTCTCTCCGAATATCTATCACGATAATCATCATCTCTGGATACTACGGAATTTCTCTCAAACCGCTCCAAATTGCGCCTTGAACGTTCCTTGCTCGATTGATTGAAATTTCGATCTCTAGACGGTTTATCGTCATAATATTTATCCCTCGGACTGTCGACGTATCTTTTATCCCGAATATCTCTGGGTTCGGAATAAAACTTGTCTCCATTGTAATCACTTCGACCTGTCTTCCGAGCTCTCCCATCATACGGTTCTCTACGAACATCAAAGCTTCTACTCGTTTTTTGTTCACAATATCTCCGTTTATCCTCATAGGGTCTGTCTCTTATGGGTTCTCTGCGGTCGTCGTAATCTCTGTAATCCCTACTGTCTGGAAATTGAGGCTTGTAATAACCATCAACACAACTTCTGGTGGGAGTATTATCTCGTGGATAGTCGTGATACCTATCTGTATTACGCATTCTTGAACTAACTACATTCAGCTTACTTGTGTATTTGGGCATTTCTTTGTCGTAGGGTGCATAACACATACATTGAGATTTGCGATCATTTGGACGAATATCTGATACTATATTGTTTTCTCTGCTGCGAAAATTGTCATGACTACGGATCCTTGACGGAGACATATTGTCTCTCGACACCTGTCGGCTTTGCAGTCTCTCTGGTCGATTGTCCACATTGTACGAGTCACGTCTTGTTACAACTTCACACTGTAATGATTTATGGCTCTGGGCACGGGTCTAAAACATTAGAAAGTTTAAAAATGTAATTTTTTATTGTTCTACATAACAAAGTCATAAATCTAATTATACATGCAGAAAACGAATCTAATCACGCGTTTATAGAAATTTCGTCTCTCTTTTCGTTATTTTATTTATTATTACATATATACTGACAATCCAGGTCATTCAGGAAATATAATGAAAACTTTTTTTTTTAATAAAAATAAAGTAGCAAACGAGCATGCAGTCTGCAGAAATTCTTCACGCTAGAAATAGTCGTGGCGGTGATACTTCCTCGGTCGAAAAACACTGGTTCTACCACCTAGTAAACTCTTAACTTTAAGCACGGTTGGGAGCGTTTTAATTTGTTTTGAATTATAATACTTACCACTTGACTAACATCAGCACGAGGAGCACATTTCTCGTTAAATTGTGAGCATAGTTTCGCAAATGTCGTCAAGAGTGCTGTTTGATCAATCTCTAACGGTCTTGTTTCGTCCTTCTTATATCTATGAGACGTATAAATATTATTCGCATTTACTTTTGATAAACAGGAAGAATGAAATAACATAAAACAAGTTGTCTTTAAATTTCCTAAGTGTCTTAACTAAAATAATTGAATTAAACTTAACATGACTTTCAAGCAAAAAGAAAATCACGGGTAGCAAACGTCGTAGTTAGTTTGTTCTCCAAAAACACTATAAAATAGAAAAGATTTGCTGATGGGTACTTGCTGTTATGAGTGCACTACTTGACATTATCAATTCGGTCAATCAATCATTATCATACTTAGTTTGGAGGCAGTGTCCTCAACCGTTACCACACAAATGATCAGGGATGCTAAACGTCCTCTTTGGCATTCATTTTAAAACTGTATTACAAACAGCGGTCTAATTTTATATGTGATCGAGGAAAATCAAAGGCGTCGATCGATTGATATGACTGCAATCAAACAAATGTAATGAAAGTACCGATCCTTGGCACGGTCCCTGGAGAGCTGGTCGTCGCGACGTCGTCGGTGGCGGTGCCGTTCCCGTGGCTCCGACGCGTCGCGATCTCTGCTGCCGCGTCGCTCGTCGTGTCTACGTGCGTGACGGTGCCTACCATCATATTATTTGCTGGCTTACTTTACCAAAATTCAGTAAGTACTTGAAACCCGTATAGAACAGAACGAGTAAAAGCTTAATGTCAATTTCAAGTTCTAAAGGCCTTTAAAGATACTATTAATGTAGGTAAATTATTTTTACAACTCGTCTAGTCCCGAAAATAGGATATATATTCAGGACTATCTTATAGGTACCTGCGGTTCCGCCCGCTTTAATCATTCATAATGATTATGTGTATCCTATGTGTTCTAAGCAAAATCGAATCAGTAGGTAGCTCTTTACGTGAAAGAGTTCGTGAGAAAGAGTACGTGAAGAGAGAGAGAACAAACTTTCACACCCTTTCGCCTTAATAGGATACTATGACTTAATTCAGATAGAAAAAAATGGATAGTTCTTAAAAAAAAATGATTGTTAATAAATTTCTTATATTTTTATTAACTCACTTCTTTTTATCCCTTTTTACTGCTTCTTCAAGAAAAGCGTAAATAAAAGAATCTTGATCTTGAGGCATCGTCTCAGCTACATCGCCATCCTACAGTAATATTATGGTTATCGAAAATGTTAACCTGCTCAAAGACAAATAAATCTCAAAAATCTAAAGAAATATCATACTTGACGTGGTGACATCGACCGAGGTGTAGATACGAGACCCGCCTTCAATGCTAGAGATATACCATCTTTTCTGGAATAAGTGTTAATAAATTAAGGGAACAATATAAGAAAACGTGGGCATCGCTATTCGTTAAGTCAGGAGACTCAGGAGGAAGGCAGTTAATATATAGAACATCGGTTTTGCATTTTAACTTAAAAAAGTAATGCAGTTGCCCTCTTTGGCCACTAAACGGAATAAACAGCTCTGGGTTGCAGCTACCCTTTCTTTGACACCCACGTAGCTCATTGGTGAGAATGAAATAAGTGGCAATAAAACATGAACAGGAGAATTGTTAATTCGAGTAATGTACCTAAATACGGTATTTTTTGTTTTAATGGAAGCGCCATTACACTATTTAGATGTTTATCGTCTTTCCTCATCAGATCACGATTTAAAGTAGAAGATAGTGCCCATGATGACAGATATTAGGTTATATAATAATATATAATAGGATATAAATAAATATAACTAACGTTAATCGGCGATGTCGGCGGGGAGAACGGGTAGCTGACCGTCTTCGGTCCGTCGGCGATACAGACGGACTGCTATCACGATCTCTATATGTTACAATTACCGATAATAATATATATTAGTCTAGAAAATTCAAACTTTATCGCTATAAATTTCAGCATTCAACGGTGAAATTCCGGGTTCGTATCCCAGACAAGCTTAAAGTCGCAACACCATTGAGAATTCAGTAGATACTCGGAAAAGGATTACGGATTTTTCTATAATGCTGATAAAAGTTTCATACCCGGCAAAGATTTATACTTTATTTATAAATATTATTCATGAAAATGTCTTAAGTGCTGTATTGGTTTCTCGAAAGAATAAAAAGTAATGATTTTATCAGAGGACCAAAATTTTTACTTGATTATATATTTTTTCGTGATAAATAAAAATAATAAATAAAAATATAACCTTTTCGAACAATTCAGTTCAGCCTTCACTTCGGCAACATTATTAGAAAGATTTTGCAAGCTAGT
>DWND01000510.1:0-10097 GCA_018250195.1 Cecropterus albociliatus | reverse complement strand
GAAAAACATATTTTTAGATACCCTGCATATACATCAAGCCTTTCAAAATAAAGCGGACTGCTTGTTATAAAAGAATATGTTCTAAAAAAGTAAAATTTAACGTTAAAATTCATGAAAATACTCATTACTAGACTATTACTGCGGCTTTAGCCGCTTTGATCACGTTTTTGAATACCACGGTAATAATACGGTATAATACCACGGTTTTGAATATCTCATGTGTTAATCAGGTCATAAACTACCTGTGTGCCAAATTTCAGCTAAATCCGACCAGTAGTTGCGTGAAAAACTAAAAAAACACAAACACATTGTAGCGACTTCCCGCTACTCATCAAAAGATGGCGCCATCGTATTCTGAATCACGCTATCGGAGTTTTCCGTTCTGTACACTTTAATCCACGATCCATGATTTTATGGAAAGTAGATTTTTTAGAACGAATGCGTGTCGGAAAATCCATTATAAATAAAAACAAACAAACATAATTTTTATCCGACTGCATCAGAAAAAGGATAATGTTTTTAAAGCGTATATGTATATGTATGTACGTACGTTCATTTCTTTGGCACGCTCTCCAGCCCAAACTGATTTACGGATTGTAACGTATTGTATCATTAGAATTGTTTCAGTTTTGCAGAGACATAGGTTATATAAAATTAAAAATGGCGCCTGCAAATAGTTTAAGGAGGGAACGTTTTTACTATCACGATAATATGGAAAAAAATTAATGAAAGTTAGGAAATAGACCATTCTAAAAATATATCTATACTTATATATATAAAAGTAAGATGATCTGTGTCTGCCATGATAGTAAAATAGTCGTCCCTCCCCGCACTATTTGCCGGCGCCATTTTCAAAATTATATAGCCAATGTCATTCTTCAAACTAACACGATTTTAATAATACAATACGTCACAATCCGTCAAGCCGTTTGGGCTATAGGCATGGCAAAGAAAAGAACGTACATACATACAGACGTACATACATACACATACGCTCCAAAAACATTACCCTCCTTCTGATGCAGTCGGGTAAAAATAATATTGTCTGTTTGTTTTTATTTGTAATGGATTTTCCGACACGCATGAGTTCTAAAAAATCCACTTTGCATAAAATCATGGATCATGGATTAAAGTGGACATAAAAGTGTAAAAAGATCCATCAATGGATTTTTACAATGGATTTTTGTGGACAGAGCAAAATTAACATTTATTTGCACTCGTTAATGCAATAATTTATCCGCACGCTCGCTTGCACGCTCAGGCTTAAGCGAAACGTGACACTTTTTTGTGCGTGCAGCTGGTGTTCATCGATTTATATGACATTATCACGTCAATAAATATGTGTTTTCAGAAAGTGATTTGAAGTTTTTCGTATAACAATAACTGCTTTTCATTACGAATACGATACATAAATGAGATTTAATTACTTAATTTTTTTTTAACACCTTAAAACTAAGTAACCTAAAGAAATTCTCCTCCAGACAACCTTGCGCGATAATGAGTGATAGGTATTATGGCATTGCTTACAACCCATTACTTGTACTGCGTATAAATTTATTCTCCTACCACGCCTCCTTACCTCCTATCAATTCAGTATTTAACAAAAAATGGGTACATGACGATGGATAAACTTTTTAGTTTGGTTAGCCGAAGAAATATTTCCAATTTAACAGAGTAGTTTTTATTTAGTATTATACATATGTATAAGTCGTGGGACGACCTAAATCAATATCTTCATCGTCAGACATTACGTGTGGGCGAAATGGTGGGCAATTTAAGTATCAAATTAAAATCACTCAACCGATTAAATATTCACACTATACGATTAACACTGGGCACTTAATCAGAAGAGAAGCACTAAGACAGTTCCTAGACTTGTTGTTCGCACGGCGGCTCGCAGAGAAGTGAGCCTGACCGCACAACACCATCTGGACTCTGTCTAAGCGTTATCATGGACTCTGTCTCAGCGCGTGGCCGAGCGGTTATCATACCGATCTAACGCGCAGTGGGTCCCGGGTTCGATTCCCGGCCAGGCAGACATCTGAATGATGAGTTTAGATTTCTGTTCTGGGTCTGGGTGTTTGTGTATTTGTCTTTTTGTGTCCATGGCACCTACGACACAGGAGAAAATCCTAGTGTGGGGCTATGAGTGTAGAAAGCGTGTAGAAAGCGTCTTTTATGTTTACCCTATTATCTATTCAAATTTACGTGCGTAGAATTACTTGTTATTGCATATCAAACTGAAAACACTTTGAACTATATCATCAATGATCAAATTGTTAACAGTTTTAACAATATACAAATCGTTAACTGATTTATGTTACTGGTTTACCAATATGCATTTGCAAAACACTTATCTGGAATGCCTACTAAAGTAAAGTGACAGTATTTTGTACAATAATCTCATTCAAAATTACGATACAAATGTCTGAGACGTATGGCGTAGCGATAAATTAGGTTTATATATTAAAACACTAGAAATGCGGTGACCAGTCTAGACTCAAGTCTGTATCTATATTGAAACAATGACTTATATTTAGTAATATAAACTAAGCACATCGCTTGTCATCAACAATCCAATAGGTGCACATTGGATTGTTGATGACAAGCGATGTGCTGATGTGTTTACTAGACACGGGATTCCGCCTGGAATGAGAGAGATTTAGGTCTTAGTTCACCACTGTAGCCAGGTGGGTTTTGGTAAACTTCAAAAACTTTTCATAGCCCTTTTTTAAGATCTCTTACTTTATCGTTTTAGAAACTGGTCACACACACAAAACACCACTTCGAACAATCACTAGACGTACTTCTATTTTTTCAAAGTATGCGTGTGTAGAAATGTATTTTCAAACCTTGAATCCACAGCTCCGTAGGGAATTCGAACCAAAATGCTATCACTGTATTCTCTACTGATAAATCCCTTACATTGAATATATCTTAGATTCATACTTGCATCCAACTTGATTATTATAACGGCTAACCATAGTTGCTAATTAGAAACACATGTCAACAGACAACAGACTAATATGAAGAATCGAGCGGTTAACGCGAGGCCTTGATAGAAATTAGAGGCAGCTGTGTTGGCTCAATTGATCGCATACACTCTGTGGGGACATGTACCAACTACAAAGGATGGGACTTAGGTACTCTGAACTGTAAGCTAACGCACCAATCAGCGGTGTATAGATACATATGTACCTAATATAGACCATCCACAAAAAATAATAAATCGTACGATTCTTACAGACCATGCAATATGTAACAACAGACCTGACATCACTCTCGTAGATAAGAAAAACAAGCATACATACCTAATAGATATTGCAGTACCTAATACAAACAATTAACAGTCAACAATAGTAGAAAAAATCAGGAAATACAAAGAATTACAGGAAGAAATAAAAAAGATATGGAAAATGAAGACAGTTACCATAGTTCCTATAGTTGTCTCCACTACCGGAGTTATTCCAAAGCAACTATTTCATAGTCTCAAAGCAATAGATCTACCAAAATTTACATACCTTACATCACAGAAAGGTGCAATACTTAATACATGTCGAATAGTCCGTAAGTTCCTTCAATTAGATTCTGATAATAATACAGTACATGGAAACAAAATCATCAATTTGGATTAACACTTGGCTGAGCCCGTGTTAATTCATATAACGTGGTATATCCAGAGCAAAAATGTATAAAAAAAAGTAACAATAGTCGAGTCTTTAACTTGTATACTTAATATTTAGTCTCTCAATAAGAGTCAAATTCTCTGAGCCAGCGGAATAAAACCTAATCTATGTTTATTTGCCAATTCGGGCGTTAAGGAAAGCAAATGATTGGAATGAAGTTCATTTTAGGCTGAAAATTGATTGCTTACAAAATTGAATTTGTTTGTTTGTGAATGAAGTAAACTCGGCTTCTTAGAAACACGATTTTCGTGCCTAATGAAGGAAATCGTCTTCACCCAGACGGCGGATGAATATTATTAAATGGAAGCGTTGATTTGAATAAAAATACATTTTAGCTCGTATTTTATCATGTATGCTTATGCTTACATAGGTAGTTTTATCGATGTACAAAATATTTATAAGATGTGTACCTAGTTAGTAATGATGAAGTAACTTTGTCTTACGGAAATTAATCGATTTGAGGTAAATGGTGAAAAATTCAGTGCAGAGAAATCTATCTTGATCTGGTTTGTCGTATATCTTTATGTCCCTTACTTCAATCTTAACGTGAAGTATTCGGTAGTAATACTATGGTAGGCGAAACATCCACGTCAAAATGATTTTATATAACTTGATAAGAGAGAACTTTTAATTGATTCTTAAATTTACAGAAATTTATAGTGATGTGTACACATGAGGACCTTTCATTTTTATTGTACCTAAATACCATCTATGACAAATAAGTATATTATTCTCAAGTTGATTGAAATTGCAAAAGTTATACTAAGTACTTGTAATATATTATAAATGTAGACGAGAGATTTTTTTTAAGAAATAAGTAGTAAACGAGCGTGCAGTTCGCATATGGACATCTTTCAGTAACTTTATATAGAACAGGGATTCTTTTGAAAGTCAATCACCTAATAGTCAGTACCTATCAGTATCTATACTACCTGAGTGCAGCGATGGTACCGTTGCAATTGACCCTCTACTTCTATTATTTTTCTGTCACGAAGTAGGTGGATGTTTGATGGTTAGATCGCAACTATCAATCATAACTACACGGAAACTCTTAGGGAAGGTGGCGTATTCCTCACGTAGTTCCTCCCACGTATTATGACGGAATTATTTTGATTTTCCGCTACTCCTTCCTTGATATTTCAACGTGACTGTCATATGCCATAAAGCTCAAGGGAACTTGAAGCCATAATATTATCCGTTATTCGCTTGGTATAAAAATGTTTATATTCATATGTACCTATATTGTATTGTTATATTAACAGTGATTACTGTTAATATAGTATTACTGTTAATATATACAGTTCTAATGTTTTTAAAATGATTGAATTGTGATTATAGTCTATCAAAATAATTTCGACTTACAATTCGAGATGCTTAGAAGAAGTAAAAGTAGATAGTAGCAGTAAGTTTAAGAGTATTAAATCGCAAAACGTCATAATCAAACACACGTCGTCGTATAGAATTATCTACCTACGTCTTAACATACCTATACACGTAAGCAATATTGTTTTGATGAGAGGATTACAATTCAATTACGGATGTAATTATGAATAGATAATCGATTTGGCAGCACGCTGTTACCTTCGTTTTGCATACCAATGACGCTTCATGTGTTTTGCAGGCACACGAACAATCCATTCGTACGATTAATTAACATCGCGATATAGAAACGACCTACTATTACGTCTAAGGTGCAAGCCACGTGGAAGCGATATTAATTAGCGGAAAGGGTGTGGTCGCGGCTCTCTAATCAAATCTTCAACAAAATGTACAGCTTGAGCGCCATCAGGCCAAGTAGCATTGTATGTTTTGTGTCGTCTCCATTCTGTCTGATTTCTTGTGAGGTGTAGTAGATTGACGTTGTGGGTCGATTGGGTCGTCAATCTACTTATTACCTATCCGCCGTCCGTCACCACACTGGTCTGACACACAGTGGGTTCCGGGTTCGATAAATAAATAAAAATAAATAGAGTTCTGTTCTGGCCCAGACCCAGTTTGTGTATTCGTCTATGTGTGTGTCTATGGTATCCACAACACAAGAAAAATTCCTAGTGTGGGGCTATGAGTGTAGAAAGCGTTAAGCGTTATTCGTCATAGTTCGACCAGAACCACCATCAGCATCAGCAACAGGGCATCATCACCATACAAAGGTACTGGCGTCACACCTATGTCTAAAGTGAAGCAGTTCTTGCGTTTCGGTGGAAGGGTCATCCCCTTACGTTGACTTTCTAAGGGGGCTGCCATTTATAGTAGGCGGCGAGAGCGGCAACGCATCTGTGATTGACTTCTGAACTCCTGTTCTATATGAAGTTGGTTGCACATGTTAATGAGCGACTTAATATTAATTGGACTGCATGGTCGTTTGCTACTTCATTGTTAGAAAAAAAAGTGGGTACGCCTCGTCCGCGTATTGCGTATCTTCTATTCGTCCAAAGACTGAATATGCAATCCTATACATTTGCACATAACAACAACAATTATCGGTTTGTCTCATTTGTTTCAGAACAATTAGAGTTAGACAGCACTATGTATTCGTTAGAGCAATTCGGTGAATTCGTAAACCATACTTGTTTATTGAGGAATAGCTACAATGTTTAGTGTAACATAGAAACAAACCGACCTAAACAAACATTTCATTACAGTTTCGTTACTGTGTGAACAATAATTATTATTGAAGTCTACATGTTATTAGTAACTAAAACGTTGGGGCTTAAAGTAAATTTTCAAATGCTCAGTCGTTAGAGTTTAAAGTCAAGAATCGTTGACCGCCTGTTGTACTTTACATTATAATTATGTCTTTAATTTTTGTTATATGTTTGTTTTTGGTGTACAATAAAGATATTTTGTATTGTATCGTTTATTCTTTATGAGCTTTTTGAATAGCTCCAGCAAGTCGCCCTGATTTTCTATTGCAAAATCTTTGAGTGAAATTTTAAATCAAGGAAGCTATTTTTAAATCAGACAGACACAGATAAACAATTAAATTTTGTTTTAATCTTGTAGGAAGTAACATAGGTTAACAAAACCAATACAATTATTCATCGTTGGCCAGGTTCGAATCTGTCGTCACGAGTATTTTTGTTCAAAATAGTGATGTTAGGTAATACTAGCTATACTAAGTGTTTTAATTTGAAGTACTTACCTATGTGGCAAGTGTATCTAGCACGAGGCTTTCTAACATAATCCTCAGAGGTAGCAACGCATCTGGGCCTAAATCATGTATGGGCGCTCTAATTCTATTTAACTGGATGGATAAAGGATGTACACCAATTTCATTAAACTGGACGGATAAAGGAGTTACATATAAACACAAATTTAGAAATATCTTTCTGTCATTTATCTGCCTATATTTTTTTCATTTTTAATATCCACTAATGCTAATGTTTTATTTCACAGACGATTAACCTAACGAATTGGGGGCGAAACGAATCAAAGAGATCAGGGGAAGTATTTGCGTCAGACTAAGTATAGGCTGGGTTAGTTCTACGTGGATATAAACGTTAGTAAAGCGGGTGGTCCTGTTCGTCGGAGAGTGTAATTTGCGAGGCTGCAGGCTTTGATGTTCAGCGGCCTCGGCGCGGTGGAGCGTGAGGCCTCTCCCCTGCCGTCAGGAACTTGACCTTTATTCGCCCGTGGAACATAACGTTTAGCACTGATATGTGTCAAGGAGCATAGGTAAGCTCAGCTGAGTACGTTGAGCTGGGATTTAGGAACTTCAGATGCGGATTTGCAAATGAATGTATAGAAAAATAAAACTAGGAAGATCATGAGGTTTCGCTTGCGACCTCAAATATTCTTACATTAAATGTGCGGGAAATGTGTCTTCTGTAAAAGCCACGCCGTTTTCGATTCAGCCTTTTCTAGAATCATAAAAATAGAGATTGACTTCAGTTTCAATAATAGACAATGAGAATAAAGCAAATAGAATATAAGTGCTTTATGATTTTGACGGAAAAAAATGCTGTTCACATCTTTTTTAAATTGGGTAGCGCAAGCGAAGGTTCGAAACTTCGTACGTGCTTAAAATGCCTTACCTGTTTGGCCTATATCTATAATTTTAAACATTTATTAAAGACAAACAGGACCTATATGTAAACAATAGTTATGACAATGGGTTTTACGTGCACGATTGTCATTGTCTCTGTATAACTAGGGAATTATACGGATTATATTAGTTAGAATCTCCAAAATGTCACGAAAATCAACTCCGACAATGGTCGTAAGTTATAATAATATAACTCATAACTCTTGAATCACCAAAAGTGCAAACAGCAATAAACCTTCAATGACCTGTACTATATTTACATTTATCTGTATTAATGTACTAAATAGCATACATACATAAATACTTATCGACTCGAACAAAGTGTTCTATCACCTAACATAATCTATACTAATATTATAAAGTAGTAGTGTTTGTTTGGTTAAACGCGCTAATCTCAGGAACTACTGGTTTAAATTGAAAATTGTACTTTAGTGTTGAATAGTAAATTTATCGTGGAAGGCTTTAGGCTGTATAACGTCACACTATGTTTGTTTCTTTTTAATAGATTGTTTTCTAATAAACGCGGGTAAAACTGCGTGGCTTAGCTAGTCGCTAGATATAATCAAATGACTGCGAATAAAATTCAAAGATCCGCGTGTTTCTACATCGCATATACGAGTATTATTATTATAAAATAGTTTAGAGGGCAGAATAAGTAATCATAAAAAATATGTATGTTTGAAGTCACATTAAACCAAAATTGATTTGATTTTAAAGGATTGACAATAAAATCCGTACCTAGAGAAAAAAAAATTGAATCTATCAAAACTTTTACAAACTAATGTTATTTAAAGTTGTTACATTTAAAAGCAGGTCAAACCGCGGGGCGTAAGTAGTCTAAATGAAATTTGTGAAAATCAAAACTTACAGTATTCATTTCTTATCGTAATGTCAAATCTGGCCTCACGGGGTGCTGAAGCCTTATGACGCAAGTTGGTTCTGGTCTCGGAAATTGACTTATCGCGTGTATTCAACGCCCTTCGGATGCCCAATGCCAATGTCAGCAACGAATTGATTTTGTGATGATTCATGGAGTCTTACGTAACCTGGCAATAAGGCTTGATTTATTCGGCTAATGGATTTTATCTATACAAATATATAAAAGTGATATTGTGTGTTTGTTTGTTACTCAATCAAGCAAGAACCACTGGACCGATTTACATAAAATTTTGCATGGATGTAGCTTTTTCTTTTGTTTTCGAGGTGGAAACCTTCAAAAGGTACCCGGAGCCGTGGGAGCGACGTAAGGTTTATGTGGGATCTTTAACGCTCTAGGGGGAGGGGGGGGGACACTCCCACTCAAAGGAACGTAACCGGAGTTTAAAGATGAATCTAACATAAGTAGACATGCAAAAGTACGGTGACTAATGACGACAATGTAGATACGATGACGGTGATGATGCCGATTATGTTGAAGACGACGATTATGATGATGTAGACAATGACTTTGACCATGACCATAATGCTGTAGGTGATGTTGCTAATGGCTTTCACTATGATGATGACATTGATGGTGACGCTGATGTGTATAGTTATAGTGGTAATGGTGATGATGATGATGATGAACACGATGATTACCTTGACAGTGTTGATAATAACATTGATGATAAGGACGGTGATCGTGATGATAATGATGTTGATAGTAACGATGAATTTGATGATGACACTAATGTTGTCATTAATGCTGATGATAATATTGGCAATAATGTTGAACATCGTTAATGATGATGGTGACGACCACAATGATAATGATGATGATGTTGACGATGTTTATGACGTAAACGATGACGATGACAATAACGTTGACGATTTCAATAAATGATAATATAATTAAATGTTAACAATTCACAGGACACAAACAGTGGAAGCGGCGAAGGCGGACGCGGAACGCATCAAGGTACTCGGTTTGGCGGAGGCGACCGCCATCGGCGACGTCGGCAAGGCTGACGCTGAACGCATGTTGGCGAAGGCGAAGGTTTACAAGCAGTATGGCGACGCGGCCATCATGGCTCTTGTGCTCGAGGCGCTACCGAAGGTAGGCTACTATTTACTATCAATACTAATTCTACTACTTCCATCATATATCTTTAGTTGTATAGCACATGTTACCGCCTGGAATATATGTTTAGTTGTATAAAAATTATTATTATTACCAATACCATTCATAATATTCGTAATTCAACCTTTATTTAAATAGTAGAAGGAACCTTAGGCATTTGATACCATAGCCCTATTCTGTTATCTGAACTACGGACTCGGTCGCTTAACCGTACTCCCTTATACGCTCATGTACTAAAACATACATCGTACAACGTATATAAAACGAATTCCATTGTATTCCAGATCGCAGCTAAAGTGTCGGCATC
>DWND01000509.1:0-10097 GCA_018250195.1 Cecropterus albociliatus | reverse complement strand
ATATCGGCAAAAATAAATTCATAAACCGCATATCGTGAGTACCCGTAACATATTAAAATGTATCAGTTGCGCGATAATATCAACTTAAAATCATATATCCCAAGTTTATTAAAGGGCTGTTGCATTGAAACCATCTGGCTCCCATCCCTCAATTGAATCCGCGGTGAAACAGGAGTGTATTCGTTTGACCGGCTGACCTTAACTCTGTAACTACACCGCGAACCGTGAGCTCTGTTGTTATGGCTCTCGGTGGCAATGACCCTTTAATTAGATGGACCAACAGTCCGTTTTAAATCTCGATAAAATTATTAATGACGGATGAAATCACTGCAATAATTGTCGTTTGGGTATATAAATTATGTATTTAAAGTCGTAAAATTAATTATATCTCGCCCGACTCTCTTATTTGAACATTTGCGTTGTATCGAATTGATTCTTCAGACCGATCAGTTTATTACGTTCAAAATTAATGATACTGTTTAAAATATCGTTTGACCTTAGACACGGGTCTTACAAATGCATATTATTAAATATCACTCGGAAAATAAATAATAATTCCGATCAAATATAAACGGTGATGTAGCCACGGTAAATAGCCATTTAATAAAATGACCCATACATCCAGCCATCAGACTAATATACAGATAGTGAAGCATCGATATTAATCGCCCGCAACTAACGTGGTTATCACAAGCATGGTTTGGTTTGGAACTGTTGCGGGCCATTGTGCTCTCCTTCGTCGTGCTTGTGTTGTATGGTGTAACGGTAAAGTACGCCATTTTTATGTGTTCTCCACGAGGAGGCACAAATGGCCGATGCAAAATAAGTGATGTGTATCTGATTTTAGCTACTAGGTGAGAGTGTGATATTTTTGGGTTTACTGCTTTCATTCACGCAATTATTGTTTTTCATGGGTTTCCTAGAATCCGTAAGGGTGTTATCGTTTATTTATTAAGCGACGTTTCATAGGATTGTCTCTGGTGTAACGCAAATTTATATTATGATTTATTTATATGTCATATAGTTTTTCTTGCATGATGGAAGCTTAGATTCTTAAGCCATCTTCAATGGCGAAAAGAATGATACATAACAAAGTCGTTTTGAATATAACTTGGTGTCTACAAATAACCAAAGCGGTCACAAATGGTACCACTCCCTCTTTCTCATACATTCTTGAGAAATTATAATATTAATATATTATTCTAATATTAAAATGCAATTTCAAGTATTTCGAGCAGAAACTTTGTAGTATTTCACTAATGCAACAAACACGTCTTTATTTTGTACTGATTACACGAAATCAGGAGTTGAAGTGCTGCTAAGTTTATAAAAATAAATAGCATTCAAAAACCTTTTAAATGTAAGCCTGTCACGACAATAACAAAATAAATTCTTAATAATATTTTTACGGATTATGATAATTACATGTCTTGACTTCCGATTTTTTTAGAAATAAACATTAAATAACTAACTTGAAAATTTAATCCCAATGTGCCCTTTCTCATGGAATACCCCATATACCAAAATTTTCACTTTTACCAAAACATTGCCGATAGTTAAACCGGAGCGCTTTTACATGAGGCTCTTTAAAAAAAAGTTAAAAAGAGCTCTCTTCAAAGCCGGCGGTGCATTGGCGATTCTTCTGATGTACCTGCCATTACACGTGTAATTACGCTAATGGTGCTAATGCTCAGCATAAAACATTTTTACGCAGATCAAATCTAGAAACTATGTAGTTAGGTTACAGACACACCGCCCCCGTTCATCCTTCATTAGCTGTTACTCGTTTGAACCACTTATACAACGTAATTATGTAATTAAGGAGGTAATCGTAAAAGCGCTCAGTTGCTCATCGACTCTGCTTTGTCGAAAACAATACTTACTTGTATTCAATTATATTAGATCTTTTTGACAGACGGGCTAGTGATGGAAAACAGAATATATCTAGTAGTCCAAAAACGAACGTTTTAAAATACTTGTACCTGTGACGATGTGTGCTGATGATGTGTCCTGCTGTGGCTGTATTTTATGTGAAATTCTTTATTGCAAACTGATATTGTAACAGTTACTGCCTGTTATTCGTGTCCCATCCGTCCGATCGATGTAACATTGTACAAGTGTCTATTATTTTCAGTATTCCTATTTAAATTTTACTTTGAAGCAATAAAGTCTTAAAATTTTCGGATAACGTTTGAATCTTTAGACTTTTGTGTTACATGTTTTTTTTTATATTTTTACAATTTTTAAAATCATAAAATTAAGAAAATACTATGTTGCCATTGCAAAGTTATTTTGATCGGAAAAAATACATCTATCAAAAAGATGAAGCTAACTTGTACAGGGTGTAGCTGGTCCGACAGATTTTGTCCTGTTTTGACTATGAATTTTGAATTTCTGTCACACAATTGACGGTCATTACAAAATGTTGACCTATCAATAATCATGGTTTTGCATAAAAAAAAAATGTTTTCCGCGTCACCTTTTTGTTCTTTTATAAGAACCTTCTCCAGACAGTAACAAACACAACAAAAATATCGCAATCGGTCCAGCCATTCACTCGTGATGCCGTGACAAAGATATATATATATATATATATATATATGTAGATTATATATATGTAGGACTTATTGTTGATTGTTGTAAGATCCACGTCCACTAATCCACTACGGTTTGTTCACTAATCAATCGTGCATGCATGTTTGAGCTTGTTGGACATCTGGGATTTTCACAGTTTTGTTACTACTTTTGAACTTGAATTTAAACGCCTCGTTTACATTTTGCCACATCTTTTAAAACATAACATACAGCGCTTAACACAGTCGTTAAAAGGCATAAATAGGTATGGTTGTGGTGGCGGCTCTGAAGCCGAACCTCGATGAGTTTTGTCACTGAATTACGTAATACTAACGTAAGACAATAGCAAAAAAATATTGTAGTCTAAGTAACCCATTTCTATAACTGCTTGGTCTGGCCTACAAGCTTGAAACGTATTCGATAGAGACCTTTAGAAGATAGGAGGGAGGCAGCCATGTATGTTCATCATATGCGCTAGGCATCACGCCCCTACACGGTTGTTTCCTGATGGTCGTCCACTTTTTCGGAGCCATGGATTCCAATGTGTGCGAGGAAATAACGCTGATCGACTGATTAGAGATTTTTTTAAATTATTCTAAGGCGCGTGGATTTATCGCCATTAAAGCAAGTAATGGTTAACTGCAAATGGATGTTGGAAGTCATATGTAAAAAAATATCGTTGAGTAATCACCGGATGTTTGCCCGATTCGCCTTGGACGTTCGGTGAGAAACCGAATCTGAATGTAACATATATATTACGTAAATGTTAGTAGGCAGCAGCAGCAGCCATACATCCAGAGCGCGTCGACGGCCACCGGCCCAGTGATGTACCACCCCACGCTGGTGTTCCAGCCCACACACATGAGCCTGCCGCAGAGCTACCAGCAGCCGCGTTCCAGCACGCCCGGGTGAGAAT
This sequence comes from Cecropterus albociliatus, assembly GCA_018250195.1. NCBI lineage: Eukaryota > Metazoa > Arthropoda > Insecta > Lepidoptera > Hesperiidae > Cecropterus > Cecropterus albociliatus. The sequence goes on along the minus strand of DWND01000509.1, from coordinate 6,607 downwards.
ACATCAATACACACATATACACATCAGAGGGAGAGAAAGACAGACACACACACTCACACACACACACACACACACACACACACACACACACACACACACACAACGGACAAGCGGACCTCTTCAGTGCTCATCAGCCGTCCGAACGGAAATTATACCTTTTCTATATAATCAGACGCGAATAATTAACAAGTACAAATTGTGCTGGTAAACTACTGCTACAGTGCAAGCTTCATGTCATCCATCCTGAACAAATATTCGCACGGAAAATCATACGAAACTTTATTTTAAAGAAACCCTCCTGATTATAGCAAACTTCTGTAAAAAAATGCTCTTGTGTCTCCATCGTTATCGTGTAAAATTATTTTTTGTGCTACAGTGAACTGTCTCAAACTTTCCACAAAGCTGTAGGGCAATATCAATTTCATAATCAACTTTACAGTTAATCCTCTTTATTCATTGTTGAGAGTAAGCATATACACAAAATCTAATAAAAACTTAAAAGTTTGATAACAAAATATACATGCATCCGATTTTAAGCCACGATTGTAAATATATTTATGTTTGAAAAGGACAAAATTAAAGAAGAACGACAAATTCTAACGATAAACTCTTCTTAAATCAATATTTTTTTAAATTTCAAAACACCTTATTGTTCAATTAACACTTCTTAATTATGATAATAATTTTATAGCTGATAATTTTAAAGATAATTATGTTCATTGTTCCTTCCCCAATCCAATTTTATGTGATGAAAGCAGGAAGCTCGTCTAGATTATGTAAATGAATTATCTCCTGCCGGTGGTGACATTAACGCAGTACTGCCTCTGAAAAATTCTGCCACCGTTTCAACCCGTGTAATGCATTATCATCATCACCATTGGTAACTTCGAAGTTCATGTCGGTCTTATCTTGATTTGCAAACTGCTGCAGCTTACAACTTATTTTAGGATAATACTTTAGGACCCATTTACGTATTACACTTTCAAAAGAACGACAATCGTCGAAGAATAAAAAAACACATGAATTAATTCATTTATAGAGATGAACTACAGCCTTGGCCAAAAGTATTAGGCACCCCTAATAAAGTGACCGCACATCTGTGCTATGTGAGCAATGAGTAAATATTATTTTTACAAGTATTACTGGTATCATATTAAGTACTGGTATCTATTAAGTATTTGTGGGGTATTTTAAAACGCAAAATAAAAGAGCACAGCATAACATCCTAAATAACTTAAAAAAAACGCGGTGGTGCAAGAATGGGATGCGGTACACTCCAGAGAGTTGAGAGCTGTAATAAAATCTAAGGGTGGTTCAACAAAATATTAATGTTTTTTTTTATGTTTAGGAAAGGCAATAAAATTATAAAACCACCAAAACCAGTTTTACTTTTTTTATAACCGGAATATGCAGCAATTTGTAGGGTGCCTTACTTACTTACTACTACTTACTTTTGGCTAAGGTTGTACTTATAGTCACATAAGGAGACGTGAAGCCATTTTTGTGTCTATGGAAATAAAAAGTAATACATGTAGTATTTTCATGTTATGTATATATTTGTTATATAGATGATTTGCTAGGCAAAGCTAACACAGCATAACATAATTTAAATTATAGAATCGTTTCACTAGTTCCACGTCAGCCGCCATGTTCAAATAAATGAATTGAAACACTTTGCAATGTTCATGTAAATTTTCAACTGATCGATCATCCTACGCCTACAGTTGACAGCGATTATCTTGGGATTGATGTCCATTTAATCGTTTTGTTATATCCAATATTTTCACGTATATTTCGGTATACAAACACTAGAGTGAAGGTCGGCGTTCCTATCATCACACCAGTATTCATAAAATTTAAATTAATATGATTTATTTTTTCTTAGGCCTCGTAGGCATAACAAATTGTCAATTATCTTATCTATTTTTCTTGGACTCAAGGAAATATCGTAGTTTATAATAACTAAGGAATTATTACTATTAATTGAAGGCATGGGAAGGAGCCCGAAGGTATATATCCGATATCCGAGCAATTCAATATTAACATCAATCACGGTTTGCATTGCACTGCTCACGTTGTAAATGACGGAAATTCGTGAATCGTAAACAATTAAAAACTAGCCTGATCAAATGACAAAATTTTGAAAACATTTAATATTTTTCGTTCGAATTTAATGTAATCTTAACATATTTTAAATCTAAGTCATTAATGGACGCGAGGCAAAATTTGCCATCGTTGTTTTAAGTATAACGATTGTCCCACGCTGCATTGCTGTCGCATAATATAATATACATGCACACGCATCGGTCACGCTACTTGGTTATAATGCGTGTCATTACGTACGTGAGCTCCTTACGGTAATACCTATAAATTCTGCACGGCTACTTGAACATTGGGTCCCCACTGTATGATTACCTTGTATCAAGTGTTCCCATTATTTCAGTAGCATTCATCTCATTGTTTATGTGCAGCGAACTCGAATTATGCTATTCCGTCTGTCTTATCCAACTCTATGTAATTTACAATTTCCATTGAGGAAATAGAATAAATTGAGTGTAGAAGTTTTATAAAATGACAATCAAAATATGGCCTACATGTTGACAGACATGTAGGCCATATTAAGAGACATAAATATGACCACATTTGTTGATCTCTTAATTATATTGGTAGAAAAAAATATTTAGAGTATACAAATACCACGTACACAGTATACAGTGGTTATAAATGTCCTTAGTTCAATCAGTGTTTGAATGGAAACGTAAAAAATAGCTTGTAAAATTAAAATGACTGTTCCCAATTATATTATTTAGCCTACAGGCCGCTTTTTATATAAACATATGCACAGACCTGTAGCGATATCAAAGCATGTATGTCACAGACAATGTATCGCAATTTTCTTGATTTACTTTTATTCATTTACAGCGGACCTTGCAGTAAGAGTACCCTCCTTATTTTTAATTCTGTTGTTTTATATTTCTTTCGTAGGTATTTCCCATACATGGCACCGTACATAAGTTACACCACCCCAGCGAGTCACACGCCACCTTGTAAGTATTGCCATTGTTTACGAGACGACAGTTTACTGCCTCACGGGTTTAATTCATACACCTCATACGACCTCCGCCGCGGATATCAGGAGAGAAATCACAACGAAGTTTCATATGCGCGCGTTTTATTTCTTTAATTACTTTAAAAATTTAATTAAACTACTCTTGTGATTTAAACAAGCAAGTTAATAATGGATAATGTGCGATATAAAAGTGTAACGTAATGGTAAAATTTTCATTTATGGATTTAAAATGAAATGAATGTGCAATGAATGAAATGTTTATTATCCCAAAATATATCTGAGACCTGGTGGAATTCACATATTGTGATACAGCAACTATAATACACGGCGAATTTAACATAGGTGCTTGGATGGCCAAATCTGACACTAGGGAATAACGAAACATTTTAAAACAACTCGAGCAATGTATAAAAAGCGACATGATGTGAAGGAATGTTTTAGTTTACTATAAAATTGCATTTTCTTAAAACGAGCCTTTTCATTTAATTAGACGTTTATCTTTATTTTCAAAAATTCAGTCATTATAAGTGACACCACCCGATGGCGAAAAATACGGTGTTTTTGCTACAAAATGAATTCAATCAGTTATCGGATTGTATCGATCCGTGTAGTATCGGATTTTATTTCGGATCTGGCCTCCTACGCACACTTGAAAAATTCTATACATCACTTGAAGGATTTCCTTCGCAATTTGTGTTTCATAATTATATATCAAGGCAGCGTCTACTGTGTTGTACGATTTAAACGAATGTGTTAAACGAATCGTACTTACGTGAACACGAGTACATGAATACAATTCAATTTTAAATTAACTTATTACGTGTAAACTTTAGTAAACGTAACACTTAGTGCTACGTAATAAATGATTGATTGTATTAAAGTAGTTGTCGTCATTAAAATACGAATATATGAACTATATAATGTTACGGAAGGTAACAAGAACGCAGCTATGAAATGGGCAGCGTGTTTCGATCTTATATCCGACGTTGAGAGGTTTACAACGGAAACGCTATCCCTACACAACTAATACTATTACTATAGACCTACTACTAATTGGTGTAATAACTGTTATTATAGGAGTGGTACGTCGTATGTAATGTTTGATCAGAATATACTAATATCGTATTTTATTACTAATAGTACGATATTAGTTCCCAGGTGGTAGAACCAGTGTTGTTCGACGGGAAAGTACCACTGCCACACCTTTTTCTAGCGTGAATCAGTTCTTGCGTTTCTTTGGAAGGGTGTGATTGCCGGCTCACTTATATATGAGGCGACCATCTTAGTCTTCAGTTTCAGACCATCTTAGTTTCTCTAATCGACTTCAGATAGAACCTCAGTTCTATATGAAGTTGCCTATAGGTGTCGGTGGGCGGCAGTAACCGCTTACCATTAGGTGGACTGCATGCTCGTTTGCTACTTATTTTTTTATAAAAAATAGTACGATATTACTAATAGTTACCTTTGATTGTTAATACCAATTGATGCGTCACGGAGAACGAACTTATGTGTGATTCTAAAGCATAGTAGCTCATCACAAAATCTAAACTAAAATTACAGTGAAATGTCGTTAGCCATTCGGATAAGGTAAATGATTCTAGAGACAATAAAATGATCTTGTAAACAGTAACGACTACGAAGTTCAAAATAAACAAGATGACTGCTATAAAACTATGCTATTTACTACACTGTATATTTGCAACATTTTAAAATAGGTAAAGACACAAATTCAATATTACAAACACGTAGGTTACATGGCGACATACTTTTAAATATATATGTAACTACTTCGTTACATTCGTGTACCGTCTTAGCTACGAATAACACAGTGATATTTGTTTTAAAACACATGTTATATAAGTATATAATATTACGTCCATGTACTCATACCGTCTGCAGTATGAATAACGTTAATTAAAAAAACGTTAATATTTTTATAAAACCATATATGATGTCCAGATGGACAGATATTCGAGCGTTTCCGTTGTGAACATCCAGCGGTGCGTTGCTACGACATGGCTACTACCGTCATCGTTCATCAAACTACATCCATTACCCGAAGCTTCGGTTTGGTTCACCGTGTATACCACCATTGCGATTGCTACGTGACCGGCGCCGTTCTTGTTGGCTTTATAACGTTGTCATGATTTTATATATTATTACTTACATTAAATTTGTAACACATCGCTACTAAGATTATACGTGCGTATACAGGGCATTATTCATTATGTTAATAATTTATGTTGAAAGATGAATTGGATATGTTTTGGTATTTTACAGTCTCTGCCAGAGCTATGGATACTGGGCAAGACATTACCTTGCTACGTCAGGATATGAGGGGGATCATTAATACTCAATATCTTCGTGTGTAATCTTTTACTACTAACACAATAAAGGACACATGTCATTCAGCTACATCTAAATTACAAAAATTACGAACCAATTGAAAACAGTTATTTTTTATATATTACCTAACTGGAGCCAGATATCCCGCGTGGCACACTTGTTGAGTAAGCGAGGAACCACGTGGCTCATCTTTATACATTCAATTCTGATCGTGTCTTATAAATTTGAATTTATTCTATAATACATATTTGATTTTTTTGCCAACGAGGACGGCGTGTCATGCTTGTAACCAATTAGCAATTAAAATACATACGTTAAAACTAGACTAACCAAATCCTGTTTAGACCACAAAATTATGCCGACATTGGAGAGAACACGAAATATTCATATAAACATCACATGTAGGTATTTCAACACATATTTCAACGATTGTAATGTTATCAGAATATTTTAGCATTATTATTATGGTATATTTAGTGTTTTCTCTAGGCAATATTATTGGATAATACAATAAATATTGAAATTTTATACGAATTGGTGGCGGGAATATATACTAATACATCATTGGGGGATTAATAATCTCGTCGAAACTGGAAGTAACCACCAATTCGCCTCTACGTACATAATTTAATTCGCAAAATTTGACCGCATCTTCTTATGTGTTCGCTTAAACAAGATGACTTGGCAGGTAAGTGCCTTGCACTTATTTTCTGTGGAACGTGGCACTCCGCCAAACCTTTTAGTACTACAGTCCAATTTCAAATATTGATTGATATTTTTGTAATTCGCTATTGAAATTTAAAATTTTATTCTGTGGATTGTAAATGTCCCCCTTTTTTCAATTTCAAGTCACAGTAAAATATAGTGGTAATTGTTGTTCATGTATAAATTCATTTTGTAGCGGATTCCTGCATGGCTTCTGTTTAGAGAATATTAAACGCTAGATACTCGTTTGACTAAACATTGCTGTTTGATAAATGTAGTAGATGTTGAATGTTGGGTTGATGCCACACCAACGCTAACCACGTTCGCCGGCGTCGTCGGGGAAGCTGTATTGGCAAACGTGAAACTGTGGGAGTGACAAGAAATGTACTAAAATTATATATTTATATATTAAAACAAGAATTGTAATAAAAAAAAAATGAATAATTTGTTACTTATTCATTTTATACATCATTCAAAAGAATGATT
>DWND01000508.1:0-10105 GCA_018250195.1 Cecropterus albociliatus | reverse complement strand
ACACAAAGACGAATACACAAACACCCAGACCCAGAACAGAAATCTAAACTCATCATTCAGATGCCTGTCTGACCGGGGATCGAACCTGGGACCCATTGCGCGTTAGATCGGTATGGTAACTGTACGGTACAAACGGTACGGTTACCGAGTTATTTCTAATACGCACGTAAAATTTTTAGTACAAAAATTAATGGTGCTTGGACTCTGATACTCGATAGAGGGCCAGGGGATCAGAGTCCCTCAACCAATAGGCTATCATACGCATTTACTTCTAAATTTCTAACCGTAATACGAGTCACCTAAAATGTCCTCATTGCTACACATATGAGACAAAATTAACCCAAATTGGTTTTATAATTTCAGCTGTATCCAAACGAGACCCTAGCAATGGTGACTCATTGTTTACCACTACTTCAAGTTGACACCGCTTATCGATCGCTTGTCAAATTAGTGCCAGTTTTCGACCTCACTGTTGCGTTGGACCCGTTTACAATTCAATTTTTTCAATGTCTAACTTTAGCCTTTTGTTTTCGGCCATAATTGCACCTTTTGTTGAATTCAATTTTCTTGTTGTGCAATAATAATATCGTATTGTACTGTGGAGTATTGTGAAATTCAAAGCAACGAACTATTGTATTAAACTTTTTGACCACAATCACATGTGTATTAGTCATATAAATTGAACTTGAGAGCTTTTGATGAAGTTAGAACCAAATAGAATGCGTCATATAACATTATACGGTAGGGGAATAGTTATCGTATTTTAGTTTTTAAAGCATGTTCTCTTGTAAGACCAAATTATGTGTCAACATGCATACATAATTACGCGTTTTTTTATCACAATGAAGAAGCAAACAAGCATGCAGTCCAGCTGATGTTAAGTAGCCACCGCCCATGGACATCCGTAAGCGACTTCATATAGAATAGGGGTTCTATTTGAAGTCGATTATATGCCACTCCCGAGGGCTGAGATGGTCGCCTCATAGATAAATGAGCCGGTAATCACTCGTTTCCAACAAACGCAAATCTGCTTCACACTAGAAATAGGTGTGGCGGTGGTACCTCCCCGGTCGAACTACACTGGTTCTACCTTGCGCGTGTCTGTGAATGTGACTTTTAGAAAGCTGAACCCATATTTAATTAAATGTAAAAGCCCGAGCGGAGTCAAGGTGGTAAGCTAGTGTCATGAGTCATGCTGGCGCCCGCGTGGGTCTGAACTGTTTTACAATACGAGCCTCATTGTCAACCACGACCATTAATGCCTCAGGCTCGGATGCAATATGAATGGTACGCAATTAAAATTTGATTTATGATCGTTAAAGTTGAAGCAGTATTAAAATTTACAAAATTTATTTCGAGTTGCCGCTTAACTTTGTAACTAGTATGAAGTAAGTCCTTGTAAGTAGTAAGTACTTATTGTTCCGATTGCAGGGTATCAAAAGCATATCGTACTTACAGAATACAAGGGACCTAATGCAAAATTTGTATTTTTTAGAAAATAACTAGGAGTATTCTGAAATACCTTTCCCATGCACCACTCGCTGAAGAATGAAGTCCATACAAACTGGTCTTGCAAATGTTCACAGGCGACGGTGACTCTTTTTACATCAAGTAGTCCGTCCGCCTTATCAACCCAATTACACAAAATTTTGAGTTCGGTAAGACTTAGACTTTTAGTCCTTATTAGGTGATATTTAGGGAGCAAGTAAGAGATGGATAAAGGCGCGGAGAAACATGCTCTTTCTAAGCAATTATTTCTAAGCAAGTATTTCACTAACTGAATGTATTTCAGTTAACTAAATGTTCAAGTGTAGAGTATCTAGTTTAGCCGAGTGTTTTATTGTCCATATAATAAAAAAAGATGGTTAAAAAATACAAAGTAGGTACTACAAATAAAAATGACAAACCCGCTGAGTTTCTTGCCGGATCTTCAGTTGAAGTCGTGTTCCGATCTGGTGGAAGTGTAAGAAAAAAATCTAACTGACAATTTGTAAGTGCCGTAGGCCTATGCTAATAAATAATCTCACTTCATTTCCAAGATATTTGACGGTTTATTTTAATTATTTCATTTAAAACAATTGGCTAAAGCCTTTTCATTTACAAAGTTCTATGGTCAACTTAGTACGATCGTAGTACGATCATTGTATTCCACATAAAATATGATGTACAAAAATGCCTCATAGAAACTTAAAAAAACGTGACAGCTAATAAGAACACTTAATTGATAAACGAAGGACAGAACAATCGTTAACTAGCTTTCAAATAAATGCATTTTAAGCACCATTACATGTCAGTTTCATCAAAAACTCATTAACAATCCGTATACTATTATTAAATACAAGCAAGCTTCCAAGATTTCGCAATTTATAGTTAAACATCAATAAAGTTCATGTTAAACTTAGGTACCTTAAGATCTGCTCTTTTTATTTAATTTCGTAATTTAATAATGGAACATGCTTTGAGAAATATTACTTAGCAAAACTGAAATGTCTTTGTCTGTATTTGCCTGAAATTTTACAACAATTGCAATTTAAAAACTTACGTGTTTATTTTGTGATACAAATCTCGTATAAGTCTATTTTGATACTTATTGTATGTGAGTCTGTTTAATCTTAACGACTGAATACTTGGTAGTACTGAATACTACGTAAAGAAACATAGAGACGACTGACGAATACACAAAGACGAAGAAGTGCATAAGGATAAACTCGGTCCACTATATCCACAACTTTGGATGTATCAAACATAAAAAAACCGACGAATTGAGAACCTCCTCCTTTTTTAAGTCGGTTGAATACTGCTATTCTTCAATGAACGACATTTGTACACACATTTTGCAAGAAAAAAATTATAGAACTTATAATATATACCCAATATATAATAGTCGTCATAATTTTTGAAATCATTAAATTTTTCAATAAAAGTCCATATCATGGCGTAACATTCATATACTTAATTAGGGGTAGATCATTTAAATATATTCACTCTATCAATTGTTATTACGATCTAAGTTAATGTTACATTCTCGCAGGACACTTCTATTTCTTATTAAGTTTACGCAGACATAAAAAACGCCATAAATAAAATATCTGTTTAATCAGGTCATGTGCGTCAAAGGCACCTGTCGCGAAGTAAATGCAAACACTAATTGAAATTATTTAACGAACAAATGACAGTGCAGTATTGAGATCGATAATATTGAATAGAATGTCGAGGTCGGTCTCTATATTTATTTAACACGATATAAATTTGTCATGCGGCTCTATTTCATGCCGGAGGCCTTGCTTGAACATATTAAGTTACTGGCCTAACTTTTAGCGTTGTTTCGTCTATCGTTTATATTAAAGACATGCTGTGTTCCACGGTTTCACTCGCATTTAAACAATGTAAGTTAACAAAGTTATACGTGTTCAACAATTTTAACAAAGTAGCAATTTTTTAAAGAAGACTGATAGCAACTGACAAAATCGCCGGCTACGACAACGACAGCGTTCGTATTTTGGGTTTTCATTTTTCGCACGGAACCCTAATTCTTTATCTACAATAAAAATAGTCTGAGTTACGGCTTAGAACGAAAGCTCTCAGTGTAAATGCCGTCCAAATCGGACCAGAGCTTTCGGAGATTACCCAGGCAGACCCAGCAGAATAATACATGTAGTTTTTATATGTACATATTTACATATGCATTTATTAAAAGTTTGTTATTTGGAATTAAAACAGAAATTTCAATTTTATTTATTTGTGTAGATTGAATACAAGGCAGTGGTCTTCGAAAAATTAGTATACTTTTTAGGTCATTAATGTAAATGACATTATAGAAAATTATGTAGCTAGTAAATAATTATGTTACCTCATTTGCTCTCACCATTAAGACGTGATAATTCAAGTACCTATTAGAGTAGTATATGTTAAATCAAAATCGAAAAGAATATCATTTCTGTTATGTACCAAGATACCCCTTAAAACGTTTTACCGAACCCCAGAAAAAATATATGTTTTTTACCCTCGACCGGTTTATTTGAACGACTTCATTATTTATGTCTACATGTTATTTTATTTTAATATTAACTTTTATTACTATTTATAAATCTGACATAGATAAGATATACTTATTAAGTCACCTAAACATTTTATATATGTAAGGATGTGCTTAATTTTATTGTAATCCTTCCATTTGAAATTGGCGTAACGGGTTTGAATTTTAAATTAACTAAATTAATTCTATAACAAAACAAAATTAGCATGTAATTAATATTTGTATTTCTAAATTATCAACGAACTCTATTTACGACTAGTAACATAATAACTACTAAAATATGCTTAAAACTTTATGGGTAAGCCATCAAAAGCTTTACAAAACATCATTATGCGAACTTCGTTTAGTGATTTTCCTAAACTGTGGTGTAAACGTTCGTATTCGTAAATGGCTTCCTTATAAGGACTTCCGTTCGAACACGCATAATGAATTTTAAAATGTCTAAAAGCGTATAAAGCTAATACACGGAATTGGGAATCCACAAAACCAATATTATGCTCGTACATGAGGTTTCAGGGAATGGATGGAAGTCTATGCAGATATATTGACAAACTCAAAGATTGAGTAGATGTACCTACCTGTCCACATATCTTCGACGACAAATAAATAAGGGGCAATGTCATAGGTGGTAGGTATCAAGGATTTTAACCCTAAATTGTTCTTTAAAAAGTTATGCAAATATGCATATTTAAGCCCTCATTTACTATTTATATGCCTACAAAAAATCTTCGCCATTGCCCAGACTTGACTGGCAAAGATTAATTAGGTATTTAGTTCGTCCCCTTGTTTGGTACCTTAATTTAAAGAGTTCAATACAGTAAATAATTAGAAGAAACTAGATTAATATAATCTGTTTTTCGAATTTTTACAACTAGCGTTTCCTTAACATCGATTTAGTCGTTTACAAGAGTTCATGCCGATAGACGGTCTTTCGGTGTGAGCTCGTGCAAACTTTTTTTAATGGAAGGTATTTTAGAATATCTTGTAAATAACCTCCGAAATTAACACTTATTTTTGAATCACCTACAAACATGTCCATTTTTATTTATTTTTATAATTTATTAGCTCAACGTTTTTTATGGGAAAACCACAACAAACCGACAATAATTCAGTTAAGCGGAAAACGTAGAAGTCCGATCGAATAGGTTGCAACTATTAAGCAAATGTCAATAGGTATTTATCGATCACCTTGCATGCGTAATAAAATTATATTTTTTGAAAAAATAGCTACAATTAAAAACATGACAACGATATAAAATTACGCGGAAATGTTCAGTCAACACGCAACAGAATGTACATAAATGAAATATGAAATTCAATAATTAACAAGCTAAAGGAAAATTTTCCTCAATTCGATATAAACAAAAAATTTGCAATCGGAATGTTGTTTTGAAACGATATCCGTTAGCGATATTGCGTTAAGGTTATTATAAGGTGGGTCAAAATGTTAAATTGAGGCTGTTGTTCCACCGTCAGCGTAGGGACTAAAGTCGCATCTTATACTTGCGTAGTATTGTTATAAAAAAACTGTTATGAAGAGCAAAAGAACGTATGGTTTTGGTAAAAAAGACTAATGAAGGAAATAAAATTAAAATTTTTTGGTAAACACTAAAAGAAAGTATTATTGATTCTAGAAGCTAATTTACACATAGGGAATGAAACGAATATTATTATTGCCGCTAGAAACTATGAGTTGATATGTTTATAAAAACAAACATTTATTTCAATGTGCTGGAAAGAAAAAAATAATAAACTTTGTAGTAGTCAAGCCTATCATTTGTTGCATTGTAGTATTTTATGGCATAAAAGCTTGTCGTGAGATTTTCCAGATTAGATTTATTCTAATCTAGGTCTATAATTTCTCGATTGATAATATATGATTGCATCAATATCGGAACTAAAGGTGAAATTTAAATTTCAACTCGATCGGACAATGGCAAGTAGGTTAAATTCACCTAGCAAGGTTTGACCTAAACATGCTTAAAACCATTGGAAGTTACATAAAAGCTTTTAATAATGAGCTTTTCTGTAACTTTACAGAAAAGCTCAATGCACGAACGAAACTTGGCAGGCGCTACAACGTGACGGGAAGAGAACTATAACAATTTTCATTTCCTTAATTATAAGGATTTAGATTACCCTTTATCGCATTCACTTGATCGCAAGTACTTTGCGATGAGACACACGTCTTATACAACACGAACATATCTTGGGCCAATGAATCATTTTAACGGCAACCTTGTAACGCGGGGACATAAAAACCGGGGAAAGGAAATTCCTTGCGTGTTCATTATCTGAAAAGGACCACTTATTAGCTACCTGTACTAAGTAGGGCAGTCAGAGACATTAACTGGACGTGATTAATTAGAATTTCTTTAATAACTCTATTTTAAAGAACCCTTCGTGCGGCGACACCATTCTCACATTTCCGTTGTATATTACTATTAGTTATATTACTGTTCAGCATTATTTCTGAAGGGTGTGGCAAGGTAGACAGTTAAAGGCGTTAAAAACTTAGGCCTTACGAGAGGATGCGGCTGTATCCAATTTAGTACTTGAGGATGTTTGTGTGCTAGTTATTCCTTCACACAAAAACTATTGATTGGATTTAAATGAGATTTGGCATATAGATAATTTATGGCCTACATTAACACATAGGTTATAAGCTAAGTTTAGACTCAATACCTATCTATCTGAAATAAAGTATGGAGACTGCTAATAATAAATTTTAAAATCGATTTGCAACAAAAATTGGATCATTCGATATGACCCAATTTTTGTAAGTAGCAATAGCAATAGCATAGCAAGCAGATAGTCAATCGAATTAAAGGCTTGACTTAGCGACATAGCTTAAGCGGTACCGATGGCGGTACCCTCCGATGCAAATGTTATACTTCTATAATTAAAATTTCGGGCAACTCGATCGAATTTGATGCCTCATCAATAGGTATTATTTTTGACTTTTTAAATGTTTGTTCACTTTTCTTTTAAGCGTTCGGGGTATTTACCCGATTGCGTCAGAAAGAGGGTATTCGCTGATTTTTTCACGGGTACGGCATTCGTAAACACTATAATCGCGATTGAAACTGCCGCGGTTTTACGCAGCTAACATTGAAATATTACGACTTTTTGGTTTATGGCTCGTAAAATAAAAATAAAAGGCAAATGGACGTTTTGTCAACTACCACCTGCTGATTTAATTTGCAATTATGTAGGTACTCTGTGAATGTACCTTCAAATCTGCGTAAGAACTTTTTGCCTATTCGTGAAACGTGTCTCCTTTTTATTTATTATTAAACATTATGTTCATTGCCCACAGGACTACCCATGTACAACATTTATTACAATTGTCATTTTCTTTAGTACATATATGAATTATTCAAAAATGAAAGACGCACGAAAGACGCTTTATACACTCATAGCCCCACAGTAGGATTTTCTCCTGTGTCGTGGCTGCTATGGACACACAAAGACGAATACACAAACACCCAGACCCAGAACAGAAATCTAAACTCAACATTCAGATGCCTGTCTGGCCGGGAATCGAACCCAAGACCCACTGCGCGTTAGATCGGTATGGTAACCGCTCGACCACGCGGATCGTCACGTCATATAGAAATGAGGGTGCGGTTGCCTCTTCCAGCGAAATGCAAAAATGCCATACGCTAGAAATAGATGTGGCGATGACATCTCACTGACACTGGTTCTACCACCTAACAATAAAGGGCAAAAAACTTATGATGTTATCTCCAAGTAAGTATAGTCTCAGTGCTGCGCGAATGTCTACTCAGTAAGAGATTCCCTTAATAGACAGATTACCTAATTCTTTAAGAGATAGTCCATCACGCTAATCAAGTAGGGATTGGTACATTTCACAAACTTTAACGAACTGTTTAAAAGATCTCTAAGGCATGTAGACTTTATGATTGTGTCTATTAGACTATCACTGATTTTTTCAAAAACATTTTGTCCATCTATCCATCAGCTCTGCGAGATCAATGCTGAACATGGAAAACAAGAGGGGATTTTGCCTATAGCTACCATGCATCACATGCGTTTTGGTGACCGCAGCGGATGTTAATCCTGGATATTGTTCCATAGTTGCCAGATTATAGAGGTTTCTAAGATTATACATAAACAAATATATAGACAATATTAAGGTATGTAATTTTAATTTTAAAATAGTTACAGTTATTTTAAGATATATTAGTATCTTAATGATTTTATGCATACAATTTGACGCTAATTTAAACTGGTTATACCACCTGTCCGTTTACAAACATGACTTTCTAAATAAAACTGCACTAATTGTTGCGAGTGTCCCAAAATTTCACACTCAAACGTTTAGTCAAGTGAACCATAAACACCATTTACGACACCTGCAAGAATTGTATTACGAGAAAGATACCTTTTTTTTCAACATCCCACGAACCCATTAAGCAGAGATTCCCAACCTTTTTCTTGTTGAGGCTCCGCGAACCATAAATCATATTTTCATGCCTTTACTTATTCAATAAATACAAAAAATACACATTATATTCCTAAAGAATTTTATTTTAATTCTTATTAACTTTCCGAAATTAAATAAACTACTAAACGTTTTTTATCGAAAAAAGCAATAAAACAAGGCCAGTTGGTTGATTCTATGTTCTGTTTTCGCTAGAACTATCATCGGGTCGCTATCGACATTAAGACGATTTAGGAATATTATACTTAATTTCATTAATTTTATGTCCGTAAATTTAACATGACATTGTGATGTTGAATTATGATTGTATTTATTAAACATTGTTTGTTTTTCTAAAATGCAAACGCTTTCTGCCCCCTTGACATCTCTCTATGCCCCCCCTTGGAGGCCCGTCCCCCTAGTTGAGAACTCATGCCATAAAGGCACCTTACTGTCCGAGATATGCCGTCGGAGTTTTTGTTGCATTTTTTGTTACTTATCTCAAACTCTAACAAAAGACGATACCTGTCTATCTAAAACAAATAGCAAATTGCTATGTAAGGTGCTTTTAATGCAATATTGAAGGAAGTGGAAAGGGCCGGTACGTGAGGAGACAATGCACTTATTGTGAATAATGTCTGAGAACCAATTTAATGTCCGAGGTAGCCGTGAAAACACGTTTGGCTAAGGTTTGGACGTTTATTAGTGCATAATGTACCTGTACAGTAAATATAATACAAACATTTCAGGAATTTTTTACATTTTTTTCAATATTAAAAAAACAGGCGAAGATAAAGAACATCATATTTTTTACCAGTCCACTTCGTCAAAGCACCAAATAGTTTTAACAAAATTTTCTAACCTATATTTTTTAATCAGTCCCTTCGTACGGGTATATACCGGTCACGTTACAGGTATAGGCAACATGTTCGGCGTTGCACGCACTACGAAGGCATCGTAGCCCGGTTACGCAACGCCGCAGATCCCGGGATGTCCTTGGGCCCACCCTCCCCAGACGCTGCGCAAGACGGGAATAATATCTCGGAAACGGAAAATCGGGGCGTAGTGAGTGTTTATCGGGACGTAGATAGTATTGTAGAGTATAAGTTTACGTGATAAGTAGGCGAGTAAATATGGGTCTAAGTATCTTGCTGCGTCAATCATTTTCTGTTTAAGCGTTTATAAGGTTGACGAAGTTGTTTATTCACGATTCATTTTTATATTTTTACTATAATGATTTCTCTAAAGATGTTTGAGTTCGCTATCCCATCTCATAGAGATGTTTAAATTGGCTATTCCCAAAGCGAGTCCCAAAATGTAGTTTTTTTATAGAATCCACCATGCAAATATAAATACCTATTAAGGACCCAATACTTTTGATGGGCGAAATAATAAGCAATGCGTGGGTGTTAAACGATTTTTACTTTTTCTAATTTGGGTATCATTACAGCCGACCTTATTTTAAGATACAATGTAACTGATAACAATTTCCCAGTCATACTCCTACTCTAGCACCTTTCTTCGTGCGAACCATGGAGAAATATTAAAACATGAACACAAATATTAGGATCCATAATAAGATCTATTCATAAGTTATATTTCTCGCTAATAGAAGACTAAAT
>DWND01000507.1:0-10109 GCA_018250195.1 Cecropterus albociliatus | reverse complement strand
ATTCCCGGCCAGGCAGAAGTATGAATGATGAGTTTAGATTTCTGTTCTGGATCTGGGTGTTTGTGTATTTCGTCTTTATGGGTCCATGGCACCCACGACACAGAAGAAAATCCTAGTGTAGAGCTATCAGTGTAGAAAGCGTATGTGTGTGTCTTGTTTCCTACAGGAATATAACAGAAAAATCAAAGGTGCCTTACCTAGAGTTCGAACCTCGTATTACCATAAAAAGCTTCTAACTACTAGACAATCACTTCTTATTTGTCAGTCATAGTTTATAATCTCACGGAAGGGTTTAACGACGCACCTGCTGCAACAGTGAGACCCTAACGTGCGTAGAATATGAAAATGTAGCTAGAAATGAAAAAAAAATGTCAGTCTCATTTCCGCCATTCCCCGGCGAAACAGACGTCTAAATGATGAGTTTAGATTCTGTTCTGGGTCTGAGTGTTTGTGTGTCCATGCTACCCACGACATAAGAGAAAATCCTGATGTGGATTTATAGAAAGCTTTTTTGATTATTACAAGTTTTAAACGCCTCATTGACAATGCGTACTGTATTATATGACACATTGCGCCAGTGACATGGACTCATTTTCCCGAACCTCGCACAAAGGTGCTAAAAATTCTAATTGTCCGCGACACGCTATGTTTAAAGAAAGCTTTTGGCTCCGTTAGTCGCCTCATGATCGCCTTCGAAGCAACCTTGACATCAGGAGTTATAATAATTCTTTTAATTCAATATGCCTTGTTACCATGTTCACTCTGTGTTCTTCATTCTTACGCTGGTAAGTTCCCGATTTATCATATCGTTCTTAAATTCAATCTATTTAAAAGCCTTAATTTTTAGTTTAAAAATTTACTTGTAAGATATACTTTAAACGCATGAATAAAAGGTAAATGAATTGGCAATAACCCATCTTACATTATAGTAGCGATATCGTCTCATACTTTTAAAAGTTAAGAAAAATAGTTGTTTTACAGTAGTTTTTATTATTTATCCATTTGTTGTATATTTTTGACTATAGGAAATGTTCTAAATATTGAACAAAATATGACGGTTTAATAAGAAAATATTAATTTATAATTTCAGATTGCCCTTTTCGGAAATATTAGTACTGCATTTTTAACAAACAAGTATACTGAATGTGGTCCATTCGGGATTATATGTGAAACTTCAAATAGATTAAGACTTTGCGAAGGAGATAATCTATTTGGTCCTGCTTTCAACTGTCCGGCCAACACTATCTGCAACGAAGACTCAAGCGACGTTTGTGATAACTCCATTAACTACGTGGATCCGGTATTGAGACGAAATTTGCGCTGCATCAGAAATGAAAGAGTCGCCGATCCTACCGTTCCGGGGTGTAAAGGATACATTCTGTGCATACCTGACAAGAACCGGTTTCAGGCCATTAAATTCAAATGCGCTGGTGACACCATTTTCAACGGCCTATCCCGCACTTGCTCGTCACGGGAAAAGTATAATTGTCCTCTGTATGATACTAAAACAACGACGTCGAGGTATTTCCTGGGACAAAATGACAGGATGGATGTCTACCAACACACGAGTGTCAACAGAAATTCTCCAGGAAATCACAACAGGCCCATAGATTGTAAAAACTACAAATTCACCGTAACACAGGACAAGAGTCCGGTCCGCGCGACCTACTTCTGCCCACCGCGCCCTGCTCACGGAGAGTCCGCTGTCCGCTGCACGATATTTTCGAACCAATTTTGCATTACACTAGAAAGACACGATCAAGATCAATTTATTGAAGGTGTCGGGGCGGCGTATCGAAAGCCCCGAACGAAAATCAACAAGATATAATAAATTAAATAAAATAATAAAATAGCATCTATGTACTTAACTTTACAAGACTGAAATGTAGCTACATCCCACATTAACAAATTCAATATGGACCTCATTTATTTCTATGCACTTAGTTTAACGTGAATAAATGTTACGGTATTATCTATAATATTAAAAGAGCGATACAATTACAATTCGTTTTAATCGTAACTATGCCGGCTTATGTAACTTCTGGAAATTAGTTTATCTCTTTTAATTACTTCAAATGTACTAAAATAAAACAGCTTAAATGCAATAAGTCATTATGGAGTTCTTAAATAATTAATTATTAGTTATTACAAATACAATTAACCCAGTTATTGCTAAAATATCTCTGACTCAATAAACAAATTATATAATATTTACACCTTAACCTTACCGTGAAAATTAGGACATCAGAGCGAATCGATGCAATAACAAATATCCGTTGGATATTACTTTAAACGTAAAAAATAATGATCTTCATAAGCATACAAATATTTTATTATGTAAAATAAATTAATGTTGTGGTTGCAAAGTCTTACAATTACATACAATTTTATACAATGTAATACTATAATATTAAGTTAATCACACTCATAGCTATCATTGTCGACACACTTTTCCTTTTCGGGATGAAACACCTCATCTGAATCACACTTTTTCGTCTTCCGTCTGAATTCAGATTTAGATTTTTTAGAGCAGACATAATATTTCCTACAGTCGTGTGGGTCCGGAAACTTGCCCTCTTTGGTACACATATTTTTCCTTGCTTTTTTGGTTCGTTCCTTTTCTTTCGATTTATTTTCTACCGTACTTTGACCGCTGGCTTTATTTGAGTCATTGTCCACAGACTTTGAAGGTATTTGTTGATCTTTAACACATTTAACATTAAATTTATTTAAATGGTAGCCACCCTGACATTGTAATTGAAATTGCACATAGGTATTCTTATTCTGAACACAGATGTAATATACATTATTTTTAAACGCGTCACCGAATCTTCCACTTTGAGTGCAACGAAACTGATTATGCCGTATACAGTGGGACAAATTTTTCGTACACTGTTTTTTTATTTCACTAAAAACTGTATTAACAGGACATTCTCCAAGTAACGGTTGCATTCTACCAATGCAGATATAAAATTTCCTGCAATCATTTTCGTCTGCATATCTGCCCCTAAAGCGATTCTCACATGTGAATAAATCTTTATTTGCATTATGTTTATAATCTTTTGCTACTAACGTAATGTTTTCTGACATATTCTGTAATACTTTTCGTGTTACATTTACTTGAGGAACAGTGGTATGTTTTAATATTGGCTCATGACTTTTGTTAGTATTATGTACTGGTTTCGATGATCCGACAGAAAAAATATCGTCTTCATGAGGAATTTCTTGCACATTATTTATATAAGAATGATTATTTATTGTTTCACCTATTTTCAATGAAAATAGATTATCAGGTGTTCTTCTTTCTTGTAATACTATGGGTGTAGTTGATACTGGCACTTTCGGTACAGTGTCCACAGTAATTTTTATGTCCATATTTACAGCATTTAAAATTGGAGTTCGATTAGTAGAAAACGCGACTGATTCATTTTGAAGAACACTGAATTGATTATGTTTTGCTCTATCAAAAGTTACTGTTGTAGGATTAGATCCGGGTGATCTGTGGACTAACGTGTCTGTTTTCCGTTCTTTTACAAAATTATTCCTAGATTCTAATATTTTCTCCATACTTCTAGTTGCAAGTTGTGGTTCTACAGTTGTTAACGTATAACTATCCAATACCTTAATTTCATGTGTTGACGCTGTGTGTGTAGTTGATACTGGCACTTTCGGCACAGTGTCCACAGCAATTTTCATGTCTATATTTTCAGCATTTAATATTGGAATTTGATTAGTATTAAACGCAACAGATTCATTTTGAAGATCACTGAGTTCATTATGTTTTGCTCTATCAAAAGTTACTGTCGTAGCATTAGATTCGGGTGATCTATGGACTAACGTGTCTGCTTTCCGTTCTTTTACAAAATTCTTCTTATAACCTAATATTTTCTCCATACTTCTAGTTGTAAGTTGTGGTTCTACAGTTGTTAACGTATAATCATCCAATACCTTAATTTCATGTGTTGACGCTAATGATGATAAACTTGAAACAGAATAAAATTCAGAACCTTTAGTTGTTGGGGTATTTATTGTCCCAGTGATTATATCCACTTTATTTTTAAACTTATTATTATTATCCTGAAATATGTTTCCCGTTCTTCCACTTACCGTTTCGGAAGTTGGGGATGTAAAGATGTCTGTAGCCAAAACTTTTATCTCATCCGTTAATGTTGTTGATGATGAACCCGAAACTGAATAATCTATATTACTTTTAGCAAATGGTGTAGTTACCATATCATTGATTGCTACATCCACTTTATTTTCATTATAATGGTTACCGGTGTTTTGAAATAATTGCCTTGTGCCTTCAATTGCAATCAATGGATTTATAGTTGTAATTTTATTGTTATCCGGAATTTTAATGTGACTTGCTGTTGCGAATATTAAGGAGCCCAATGTAGAATGAGCTATAGTGTCCTGAGCAGGTTGGGTACTCGGCGAGTAGCTTACCGTATTTGCTTTATTTTCCAAATTAATATTGTTACTATTCTTTCCAAATATTTTCTCTGTACTTCCTATTACTGTCTGTGGATTTATGTTACTTATTTTTTCACTATCCGAAACATTCGTTTTAGCAGTTGAAGCTGGTGTTGATGAACTTAAAACGTAATGTGCTACAGTTTTCTGAGCAGGTTGAGTATTCAATAAATTGATCATGTTTATTTTATTGTCAATGATAGTATTATTATATTTGAATATGTTCCCCGTACTCTTCTCTAATGTCAGTGGACTGTTAGTAGGCAAAACCGTAAATCGATAAATTGACGCTTGCGTTGATGAATCCGAAATAGATTGACTTACAGTTTCCTTAACGAGTTGTGCATCCACCACGTCACTAATTAACATGTGTACTTCATTTTTTACATTATATTTTTTATTTAATATTTTCCCTGTACTGCTTTCAGTTGCCACTTCTGGATTTAAAGTGGTAATTATGTTACCACTTGGAGCTGATGTTGATGTATATAGGACAGAAGGAGCTACAATTTTCTGCGCAGGTTGGGTATTGGCCGTGTCACTGATCACTTCTGTTTTATTTCCATAATTATTATTGTTTTCATTAATTTTTACTGTAATATTAGGCATTTTAATGCTAGTCGAAACTTTCGTTTCATTCGTTAGGGCTGGTGTAAATAAACTCACATTAGACTGGTTATTAATGTCCTTAGTAAACTGGGTATTCATTGTATCCATAATAACCAAATCTACTTTATTTTTCAAGATATTATTAGGACTATTATTTACAGATATATTTGCAGTGCTTCCAGGGACCGATTTGTTTCTAGTCGAAACTTTAGTCTCTTCAGTTGACGCTAGTATTGATGAACCCATACCAAAATAGCCTACAGTTACATTATCAAGCTGGATATTCGAGATATTATTATTGACTACCGTGTCTGCTTTATTTTGAATTTTATTACATTTAAATATGGTCTCTATTCTTTCGACTATTCTTTGTGGATTACTGCTGGTAAATTCATTACTAGTCAAATTTACAATTTTATCTATTGAGGCTGGTGTTGATAAACTCAAAGTAGTTTGACTTATAGTTGCCTGAATAGGTTGTGTATTGATTGCTTCGGCAATGATTGTATTTACGTTTTGTTTAATATGATTATTTTCTATTATAGTACCAGTGCTTTTAGTTGCAACAAGCGGATTTATGGTTGTAATAATGTTACTAACCGATACTTTTATTTCATCTGTTGACGGTGATGTTGGTAAAACCAAAATTGGTTTTCCCAAAACTTCCTTCCTTATCTGGGTATTAACTGTATCGCTATTACCTATATTATTTTCAAAATTATTATTGTTATATCGAAATGTAGTTCCTGTACTGGCAGTTACGAATTGTGGAGTTGTGGTAGTTATTTGATTACTTACCGGAACTTTAACTGTATCCGGAGAAGCTGTTGTTGATAAACTCAAAACAGATTGAACTAGATTTTCCTGAGCAAGTTGAGTACTCATCGCGTCACTGATCATTACTTGTACTTTATTTTCGAAATTATTTTTGTTTTTAATTTTTTCTCTTGTGCTACCAGTGTCTTTTTGTGAATTCTGTGTAGTCTTGTTTTTATTAGCTAAAACTTCAAATTTGTCCGTTGCATCTGATGAATTTAAAACAGAATATGCTGTAGTTTCCGGAATTGATTGGGTAGTCATGCTATCTTTGTAAATTGTTCTCTGTAATACGTTTTCTGGGATTTCAGTTGCATTTCGTGGACTTATAGTAGTGTAGATTTCATTTAAAGCCGTTGTGA
The DNA here is from genome assembly GCA_018250195.1 of Cecropterus albociliatus. Lineage (NCBI taxonomy): Eukaryota > Metazoa > Arthropoda > Insecta > Lepidoptera > Hesperiidae > Cecropterus > Cecropterus albociliatus. The sequence continues at coordinate 3,846 of DWND01000507.1, read as the reverse complement.
CAGGAACTACAATAGAATCCACTAGAGTATCCTCAGTAACTTTCGAACTCACTGTGCCATTCATTATTATACTTTCTTTATTTATAATACTTTTATTATAATGAAATATTTTCTCTGGTTTTTCAGGTACAACTAGTAGATCTAGTGTATCGATGTTACTAGTAGAAACCGTAATTCTATCAACCGAAGTTGGTTTTAATGACTCTACTTTGGTATTCACTGTACGATTACTTGTATACGCTATATTCGATTTATCTTGGAGAATGTTTAAAGTAACTCTAGTACTCTCTATTACATTTTGCGTTGTTTGCTTTTCGTCCGGTAATTGCTTGAGGTTTAGCTCTTCACTCTGTGCAGCAACAAATTCCGTGTCTTTCCCATTTACTTTATCTATTTTAGGTAATAATACATTGTTGGATGTTCGAACCGTAGGAAATATTTCAAAAACCAGATTGGACTGCGGTTTGGTGGTTATTTCTATCATATCCGACCTGTTACTTACGTTATATTTATCCGTGAATTTTGGTTGGATTTCTAAATGTTCTGTACCTCTATTTATATCTTTATCACCTAATGTTTCCTTATTCACCATTTCTGTATTTTTCGCTTGTTGTTGCGTTAATAACAAAGTTTTTGATTTTATATACTGTCCTAAAACCATATCATTCAATAATGGCATTGAATGGTTTCCTGTAATATTTATATCCACTGTATCAAGTTCAGCATTTATTTTGTATGTAGTAATACTTTCACTGTTATTATCTGTTTTCACAGGCGTTATTTTTTGTGATAAAAAAGGTTCTTTTTCAGTAATACTACTTGCAGTCGTTAATGTATCTGACAAATTAGTTAAAATGTTCGTTTCCATTACTTGGTTGTTGTCACTGGGTGATACAAGCTTATTAGGAATTTCTGTACTCGAAGAATATAAGTCATGAATTGGAAGCAATTCGTCATTTTTCATCATACTTGTAGCCGTATTGATATTATCCATATATACTTTATTGATTTGAATTACACTGGGTCCTATTGTAGTTGCAGTTTCTGTATTTACAAAAATAAACGAATCAGCCGCAATGTTTTCATTTGCTATATATGTCGTTGTTGAAGTTGATGAAGATGATCTTTCCGTAAATGGTTTTTCCGTAACTATTTCATCTTGGGGCAGAAATTGAATATAACTATTTGTTGTCGCCAACGATTTTTCTGTTATAACATTGTTTTCTGCAATTTGACTCACTTTAGGCATATTAGCTATTAGAGGCGGGTCTACTTTACTTTCATTAATTTTGTCTGTTAATATTTCATACATTTCTGTAGGCAAACTGTTTTTCATAGTCGTTTGGTATGTAGGAGTATTATTTATATCAGTATTATTAGAAAGGGATGGTTTTTCTGTTGTCACTTTCTTCGTAATTTCAATAGAGGTGATGTGCTTAACAGGTGAATTTTCAGTGTTTGGATACGGTTCAGAAGATGATGTACCAATTTTAGTAATTAAAGTATTTTCTGTACCAGATATTATTTTATCTTCTAACCAGGTCGTCTCTGGTTGTTCTACTAATAATGACATTTTATTAGAGACATCACTTGAGTTGGTTTTTTCAACATGTCTGTATTCCGTGTTGTTAAGTTGTGACTTATTGCTCGCTGTGGCAACTTTTTCCGTCGTCAATGCAAATATCGTCGGATGCAATGCTTGAATACTTTTATCAAAAATTGATTTTTCTGTTATTGTTGTAATATACGTACTAGTGTCACTATTTGACTTTGTAACTTCAGAGCTGCGCATAAGTTCCGTAAGATTGTCCGTTATTAATTCCTTTGCGGTTTCAGAATCTTTTGATGAGCTTAAATTAGTCAATTTAGGTTTCTGTGTCAAATTATTATTAACTAAAAGTGGTATTTCTTTAAGAAGACTTGAAAGTTTTTCTGGTGAACTAGTTTCTATGTTTTTATCTTGTAACAAATTTGCTGTAGTTACTGTCATAGTGGTGATGGGTGCCTCCAACGATGCTATTGTCATATTCTGAGTGGTTTGCGCCGTGGTCAGTGAATTAGGTGTAGTTAACGCAACTCCTAGAAGTGTTTTAGTATTTACTTCATCTTGAAACAAATTCAAATTATTGCTCTTTATAATACTATTCGATACTCTAGTACTTTCGGTTATTTCTTTCTCAATTGTTGTAGCTCCTATGGACTTGACAGAAAATGAAGATATAGTTGTAACGGGAGCGACAATTGTAGTCCCATTTGTTGTTGACAATGGTGTATTAAATGACGGATTGGTAATATTAATTTGCGTTGCCACTTCTTTTGAAGTAGTATCTTTTGATATATGGTTATATTGCGTGAATAGAATATTACTTTCTGTGGCATAATTAGAAGAAGATCCTTTATCTGTTATTTGTTCAGTTAAACTTATGACAGTTGTCGATGTCTGATTTTCTGTATTATTATGGTTATAATTTTCTGTTACTGTTAGATTAACAGTCTCAGAGAAGATTTCGTTCATATAAGTTAAATTAAGCGGTAATAACGTTGTAGTATCATTACTACTTAAGTCTTGAATGACTTCAGATGTAGTTTCCTTCAATGTGATATTTCCTTTATTCACGTTATCTGTTACTGTAGTAATCAAGTCTGGCAAAGTTGATATTGTTGGATTGGTATAAGAGTGAGGAACATCTTGAGAGCTCAAGGTTGAAAATTGATTTATATCCGGTTCTTTCGTAGTCTCACTATTTAACAATGTACCCGCAGATTTCATATAAAGCGGTTCATTTTTATCAAACGCTTCTTTGCCATTTGTTGGTATATTATTTAAAATGTCTGTTTCGTTCGTGATACTTTTCGTCTTATTCGCTTCGATGGATTTTTTTGATTTCGAAAAAAATGATATAGTAGAAACTTTTTGAAATTTATCCTCTGATATCTTTAATGATTCGAGTGGTTCAATTGTATCGACGGGGTTTGTTTTTGAAGACGTTATATTTATCGCTACATAAGGCTGTGTCGTAGTTAAAAATAGGTCACTTGTTGTAGTTGGAGGTAGTATGTTCGTATCTGTTATAGTATCTGATTGTGCAGTAACGCTTTTCGTATTCACATATTCACTTAATCTGGTCGTAGTATGTGGAATAGTTTCGATCTTATAATTTTCCTCTTGTTGTCGAATTGTCCACGTAGTCGTTGGTGCTTGGTATTCGCATTCAAAATAATTGGTTCCCCGGCACACCGTTGTCAAAGGACACTGAATCGTAAAATCATCAACTGTTTTTGAAATTCCAGCGCCTACATCCACGCATATCATGAAATGTGTCGAATTAACGCAATGAAAGGGTTTCCCGCCACAGTCGATATTCGTTGTCGAGGCTATTCGAAAATATACAAGCATCTGCAATATTATTAAAATCTCTTTATCATCCTTAAATTTGTTCCTTAATTTCAAAACATCATATAATAATTAAAACGTGAAACTAAAAAACGAAAAAAAAAAAACAAAAAAAAATCTCGTAAATAAAAAAAGTAACTTACCAAAATAAATAATAATAAGTGGCATATTTTTTCGTTTTTAGAAGCCATAGCCACATTTCCATTTGTATTTTTATTTGTTTGGAAACTAAAACAACCACTTAGCTACGTCATACGTCAGTGTTCCTGCACAGAGTTATCAAGAGTAGTATACTCCCTCGAATTTCAGTTACTTTGAACTGGCTCATATGTGTTTTGTTAGCATAGACGCCTCATATTTACAATACACATCGCTATATGAGTAGATTAGAACGACATTAAACAAATAAAGTTGACACCGTGTTTCCTGCGGACTCACTTGTTTTTCAGTGA
>DWND01000506.1:0-10113 GCA_018250195.1 Cecropterus albociliatus | reverse complement strand
CGTACACTCCATGTTTTTGCTTTCGTTTTCGGCCATACCTAGCAATGTACTTTGAAATGATGGACTAAAACATAAATTAATATTGTTTTGGGGAAACAATATAAACTCGTACTAAGGGTACTGTATACAAATTCAGACACGAAATCTTATGTTTCCGTTTATCAGTGTGAAATGAAAGAATAGTGTCAAATGTGACAGCAAACGTATCGCCGCGATAAGTTATCAAGGATATCACATGTTACGGAAGTGATAAGATTGTGGTACATTCGAATTGGGTAGCGAATGAATATGTAGCTGTTGGTATTAACTTCTATTTACCTTGTGTAATGGGTATTTTTAGAGTGAATTGATGGATTTGGAGGCTTATGATGAGATAGCATTGACGGTTTTTGGAATAATTTTTAAAAGAACTAATTCATCACTTTTACCAAACTAATGTTTCATATTGAATATTAATTGGATACATAATTTATTTGTCTAGACGTTGAACCATAATAATTTATTCTACAAATCTTATTTTATACTATATTTCCGCTGTGCGATGAAATGCTAAACATAGGCAATAGTTGGAAACGAATGTATGCAATTAAATTTTCCGTAGACCGAGGCTAAAAATGAAAGTGATTCTGAGACCGAGTTTATTGCTGTTTTGATTGCACGAACATTCGTTCGCAGATCTTTAATGATAAACTTTTTAACACTACTTATGTCTTCAAACACGGAGTAAAGAATAGAAAAAGTGTTTTATAAACTCAATTTAAGTAATTATACACAGAAAAGGGCAGCGATGGGTTTGCTAATCATACCTTCAAACCATGTGTGGGCGACAGAGATACGTGGTTCGAAATAAAAATCTGATCACGTAACATGAACCCACAATTCCGCGTGACAATATTATATCATTATGCCTTGAGCTTTGTTTATAACTTAAATTTCAAAGAAATGTAATACACAGATTGTTGATTTGAGCAATTATTATTCAACTATCAAACCCATGCGCACTTCGTTGGGCATTAAAAAATGGTGTGGTTTTTAGTACCAATTTCCCATCATTTAATAGAGTTGTGGCAATCTCTGGAGAAGCAACGACTCACGCATCTTTCCCGGATTGTCTTACATTTACCAGTTTTTTTCAAATTAATGATGTTAAGTGTTTTAATTAGTAAAAGTATTCTATCTTAAGTTGGATACAACTGCACACAGTGTGAAAAATTGATTGAAATCGGTGCAGTAGTTTCAGAGACTAGCCCGGACAAACAACGTGACACGAAATTTATTATATATATATGAAGAATACTACAATACTTTTACTTCACTATAGTGACAAAAACTCGAAAAAACGTTAAATTAAATGTATATCATTATGAACAAAAATTTCGTTGTAGCAGTCAGGTTTTAAATTTTAATGTTTTTAACGATGTTACTAGTTTTTAAAGAATAAGTTGCATATCACAACTCGCTACTCAAAATACATACAAATAATTGCCTAAGCCAAGCGCGCAACAACCTCAAATATTACAAAACAAAGTGTTAACGTGACGTTTATGAAAAAATCTAAGATTAATCGTTTTTCACGCCGAGGTGATATCAAAAACCATTTGTTACTGACAAATGCTTTTCATCGCGTAATACGAGCGGTTTAGGGATAACAAATAATAAGGGGTGGTAGAATACATAGTTTTTGACGGAGTAATCGATAACATTCATATCCAGTTGGGGTATGCGATTAATTGGAACCTACGAATAATTCGTTCCGAGTCGAATATTAATATTTGATTCGAATTTCGAATCAAATATTAATATTCCATTCGAATTAGTATTAGTAGTATTCGCACTATATCTACTGATAGTAACTGGCTCCTGCGGCCAATCGATATTTGTAATAAACAACGCATCTGACCCTTACATGAGATTGGCACACCTGTGATAAGTATGTCTCCCTAACACCCTTCAGACCAAATCACAGCAACGCTCAAAATTTTTATTATTAGGCGTTATTATTTGACAAAAATAGGAGCGGTGGTGAATCCGGATTCGAACCACGACGCGTTCAGCCATCTTAAGTTTTTTTAGATTTCAAATGAGAAATTAAAATAGCATAAACATTATCTCTAAGTAACACCATTACAATTATTCTTACATTATGAAAATGTGATATTAATTCATTCCTAATAACATTTAAATTAAGCGTTCATTAAGAAACATATCAATAAGATAGCGATGCACATAAAAACAAAAATAAGTTCTTTTTAATTAATTCTACAATCTAACATCGTAAGACTACAAACATGAAGCACGCGTTTTTATTCTTAGTGATCTATTTAAGTTTTTTGGAAATTTCCGGAATGGTAATCCATGCAGCTAAAAAAGAAGGCGATTCCTTAGCAAATTTTGTTTTTAGTGACGATATGCAAAATGCTGAAATTGAAGGTATTGCTATACACACAATATTCAACGGTGACGGCTGCGCATCAGGAGAGGCTAAAATTTTGGGAACGTGTGTTGGTGAACATAAGAAATAAGCTTTATCAGACGTAAGGCCAGGAGATACTGTCGAAGACGAAAATATTAATAAAACTTATAGGGTAAGCCGCTTCCAAGTAGAGCGAGGATGTGAATCAACTTATAGCTTGTCTAAAAATCTATCAATACCTTACACAGAAGATACAAGGAAAACGCTTGTTATTTTTTTAACTTAGACAAGTAAAGTAAAGAATAAAAAAGGAATCGAAAAAAAGAAAAAAATAATAAAGTAAAGAGATAGGGGAGTGCGCCGTACGCTTGATTCCGTACAACACCTTGTTCGTTTGCTCCTTCTTATATTTAAAGTTTAAAATAGTTAAAAGTGTAGTGATTTTAGTTAAAGTTGTATAGTTCAGTGGATAAAACATTTCTGCATCGAAATAAAGTTATTCCACGAAAATTGGATGTAGAACTTTTGAGTTATCGAAGAAAACATTTAAACGTTTTTAAAGAAACGGTTGGCAGACCTGACCTGCGCAATACACAGTTGGCGTTAACTCGCTGCATACATCTTAGATAAGGACGAGTTCGCTGCAGGTGACAATTACTCCGGAATTTTTAAGTGTACCGCTGTTGTTTATTTAATAAATACCAAATAATTTATCGCATAATTTGCCTACGCTTGATTAGGCATATAATAAATAGCTAATAGCTGCCGCCGATAAATATTCAACGTGTACATTTCGGTGTCTTCGTTACTGGTACATAACATACCGGGATCTCTTAATGTCGCTCAATAAAAACACATATTTATCCGATACCGAAACTGACAAGGAGAAGAGCCCACCCTCATATGTACAACACCGGAAAAAACGCCCGACACATAAAGACGATGATGTGATTAGTGAACTTCGGGAGTTTAAAAAAGAAATAAAAGTAATGATATCGAAGTGGATAGCCACAAGCGAACACGAGAGATCTCTTCTTAAAAAAGACATTGTGGATATAAAGCAATCAATTCAAGAAGTTAAATCTACTAATACACAAATAAAGAAATCGGTGGATGTCTTATCATCACAAATAAACTTGATTGTTCAAAGAGTAGATATCCTAGAAAATAAATACGAAAAGAACTCAGCATATATTAAAGAGCTAGAGGAAAATATAGAACACCTGCAACGCCACAGTCGTAAAACCTCAATCGAATTACGTAACATCCCAAAGGGAAAAGAAAGGGAGTCAACTACCGACCTGGTGACAGTAATTATAAATACAGGGAAAGCTCTTAACGTTCAAATACAACCGTCTGATATATGTGATGTTTATCGTCGACCGAATAAATCAGGATTGAATGGCAGTATTATCGCGGAGTTTGCTTCAGTTACGTTGAAAAGCAGCCTATTGCACTCCGCCAAATCATATAATGTTAAACGTCCCATTTCAGACAAACTGAGTACTGCCAGTATTGGTATTGTTGGAGAACCCGTTCCTATCTACGTGTCTGAACATCTCACTAACAAAGCGCGAAGAATCTTCTTCTTTGCACGACAATTTGCTAAGGAACATAAATTTAAATTTTGTTGGTCTGCTGGTGGTCGAATCTTTCTGCGTAAAGATGAAAACTCGACGCAAATATTAGTGAAATCTGAAAACTTTCTAACGAGTTTAAAAAAAACACACCAAAATACTTAGTTTTAATATTTTAGTAATTATATTACTCTTTCCTATTATATTTCAATACTGTTAGTAAATAAAATAAAATATTATCAAACACGTGTACCATCCCCAACAGCCTTAGTTTATTAATAACATAAACTTATATATTAAAGTATACGTTTTAATACACAACACAAGCCATCATTTATGTCAATATACAAACTACATAAAAACAAAGCACACACTAACGTCATTCCTTTGTACTAATATTCCTTAACAATGGATAAATCATTTGAAATATCCTCTGAAATCGAAGGTTTCTCAATTTCTAGGTCCATTACCTGTTTTCCCGACCAATCAGTTCACCACATAGACAATAGCAACAAGTCCATTAATATACTACATTTAAATATCCGTAGCATTAATCATAATATAAATGGGTTGCATGTTTTACTCGACCAACTTAACTTCTTAAGCGACGTTATAATTTTATCTGAATGCTGGCTTAGTAAAGCATATAATATTCCTACATTGACAGGTTATCAGGCGCATAAAACAACAATAAGTTATAATCAAAACGACGGTGTCATTGTATACGTAAAGTGTGGAATTGAATTTACTATATATGAACCACTTTTTCAAGATGCTAATTGTATTGTGTGTATTATAAGCAATGAAATTGCCATAGTGTCTATATACCGCCCTTATCACTTTACCGATATAGAAAACTTTTTAGATAGTCTTCAAACTGTTGTAGCGGGATTATCAGCTTTCAAAACTGTGACAGTTATTGGGGACATAAACATAGATATTTTGAACCCTAACAATAGCAATGAATATTTAAATCTATGCGCCTCTCTTGGTCTGTTACCTGCCCATTATCTTCCGACGCATTCAAAAACATGCCTAGATCATGTGCTCTTAAGATCGAATTTTAGAGCAACCGTGTTAGTACTAGAATCTTACATAACTGATCATAACCCAGTGCTGCTAAATCTTAACCGTTCATGTACCTATACGAACCCCACCAGTCGAGTTAAATTAAACATAACAGCAGCCATAGCTGAAATTGACAAAACCGATTTCAGTACAATTTTACAATGCAATGACGCCAATATAGCCACATGTCTATTAATTAACTCAATCTCATCTATAATAAAATCTTATGAAACTATTGTTTTAATACCTAAGAAGAAAAGAAATATCAAGCCCTGGATAACACAGGGACTATTAAGGTGTATAAGAAATCGCGATAAAATGCATTTACGTTGTAAGAGAAAACCAGATAATTTGATATTAAAAATAACTTATACTAGATATAGAAACTTTTGCAATAAACTATTGAAAAAAATAAAACATAATTATGAAAAAAATGAACTTTTAAAGAATAAAAATAATCCAAGAGGTACCTGGAATACTATTAAGAAAATTTGTAATCTTTATCGCGTCTCATACCCAGCCAAACATTTATTAAAATTATCTTGGAATGAATCTAATTCTTTAAAATTGGTCAATGATTACTTCGTCAATGTCGGTAGTCAATTAGCTAATAAAATTCTTTCTCAGGGTTCTTCTTCCCTTTCATCGTACCACCCAGAATATTCATCTAGTAATTGTAGTTCAATGGCCTTACTAGAAACAGATTTTGCTGAAGTTGAAGGAATAATCCTTGGACTTCGCACTGATTGTGCACCTGGTTGGGATGGCATATCTACTAAGCTTATCAAAGCTTGTAAGAATAAATTAATTCCTATTATTACTCACATCTGTAATTTATCGATACAAGCAGGCAGGTTTCCTGACATGTTTAAGAAAGCAGTTGTGCATCCGATTCATAAGGGTGGAGACGTAACCTCTTTAAATAGTTACAGACCAATATCTGTCCTGCCAGTTATGTCCAAGATATTGGAAAAAATTCTTAACGCTCGACTGGTGAATTATCTAAGCACGAACAACTTAATAGCTGATAACCAATTTGGTTTTCGCGTCGGAAAATCTACAGAAGATGCAGTTTTGTCTTTAACTGAGACAGTGATAAAAAGCTTGGATGACAGATCAAGGTGCCTGGCTATTTTCCTTGATCTTTCCAAGGCCTTCGACACAGTTTCCATCCCTACTCTAATCGCAAAAATAGAGAGACTTGGCATCAGAGGTCTAACGTTAGATATCTTTAGAGATTATCTCACTGGTCGGTCTCAGTGCATTAAGATAGACACTAAATATAGTAATTATAATGCGTTCAGTTACGGCGTTCCGCAAGGAAGTATTCTGGGTCCGACGTTATTTCAAATTTATGTAAATGACCTGTGTCGATTATCAATACCAAACTGTAAAATTATTACTTACGCAGATGATACTGCCTTAGTTGTTAATGGAAGCACATGGGCGGATACACAATGCAATGCAGAAAAAGCCCTACGAATTGTTACTCATTACCTAAACGTAAATTTACTAACACTTAATATACTTAAAACTAAATTCATAACATTTTCATTAAATTCATCTACACAACCCCCATCTACGTACACTGTTAAAGCACATACATGTATAAACAATGAAGATTCTTGCTCATGTTTAGCAATAGAGAGAACAGATGCCATTAAGTATTTAGGTGTTATCTTGGATAGCACCCTTAACTGGAATTCACATATTACACAACTTGCAGGTCGAATTCGAAAACTCATATATGTTTTTAAGATCCTCAGATACTCGGCTGATAAAAAAACATTGCAAATTGTTTATTGCTCATTATGTAAATCCCTTCTTGAGTACTGCATCCCCGTTTGGGGATCTGCTAATAAGACTTTTTTAATGCATTTAGAAAGATCACAGCGAGCTGTTCTGAAGGTCATGAACTTCAAGCCTTTCCGTTATCCAACTTCATTGCTATATGTAGAAACTCAAAATCTGACGGTAAGACAACTTTATATCCTGCGGGTTATCTTAAGGAAACATGCCGATACTCCGTTACAACCCAACACGTTAGACAAGCGAAGACACGACAAACCATGTAGATTAGAGCCATATAGAACAGCACATGCAAAAAAACACTACTTTATCCTAAGTTCTATCTTATACAATAGAATAAATAAATCTATTAACATTTACCCTCTGAATAAATATAACTGTAAAATAAATTTGATTAACTGGCTACTTAAATTAAACTATGAAGAAACCGAAGATTTGTTAATCGTCAATTCCTAAAACACATATGTTCACACACACATACACACGCGCTCACACACACACACACGCACATACACACACACACACACACACACACACACACACACACACAGAGACACACAGACACACACACACACACACACATGTTAATTGTTATCACACTAAATTATATAGTACGCAATATAACCCGCAACTTAATTATAATAACCTAGTAATTGATTGATGTCCCATATCTGCTTATTTGATTTATGTACAAACATGTAAGAGAGATCCTGAGTTAATTAATACATTCACTAATCCTAGATGCGGTTTAAAATCTACGTGTAATTCATACTTGCATCAAACAATGTTAATTAAACTTATTTTGTAAGCAATTTTCACGTTGTTATATTAAAAACGTAGCATGTTGTGGTGTAAATTCTGCTTACGTAATATTTATGTTTGCAATAATGATGATTAGTAATATGTGACCTCCTTTTATTTCCTTAAGAATCTGCTCTAGATACTAACTATTAATTAGCATACATGATGAAATAAAAAGCCGCCGCAGGTTTGACCCATTTTTTCTGAAAATCGTCATGTTACAAATGTAAGCTAAAATCTCAACGTAGCGTGCACATATCTAATATGAGCAGATGAGGTTTATTTATAAGCGTGTCAAATGTAATCTGGCTGCGCGGAGGTGGGGCCATTGACCCCGCGGTTCGCCGCCTCAGCATGGGCGGGCGCGCGCAGCCCGCCTTCCACCAACATAAACAAATGTCTCACTTGGCCATTGACAATACTAACACTTTTATTGCTATTTAGATAAAACCTTCAATGGACATTATTGTCCCTTCGAGCTCCAGTACTTTGTTTTTTTTTTTTTGTGTCATGACTTACTATTAGTGTCATAGCCGTTTTCGTAGCTTTAAATAGCGCAGTAAAAAGTATAGTTCTATTTACGTACTATTACTTCTTTTTTAACTACTTCTAACAAAATAGGATAAATTTAAAAGAAAATACTTTTTACAGTTGCCATGTAATAAGTTAATTAAATCAACATTACGTGTGCCAGTATTTACTATGAAATCTAATATTTCAAATGACCTACAACGCATAGAAGTTAGCATGATTTTGAGTAATAGCGACTAAGTATATAGGTCACCAGAGCTTGAAGTGTCTCGGCGTCGCGTTGTAAACATTTCATTCGCAGGGGACTGTCTCACATCCTCAACTCTTAGCCTGCCTCTGGTTAATTAGAGGATCTTAATCAGTTTTACTAGGTGGTAGAACCAATGTCCTTGGACTGGGGAAGTACCAACGCCACACCTATTTCTAGCGTGAAGCAGTTCTTGAGTTTCGGTGGTAGAGTGTGGTTGCCGGCTCACTTATATATGAGCGACCATCTTAGTCCTCGGGAGTAGCAACGCATCTGTAAAGTTGCTTACAGATGTCCATGGGCGGCAGTAACCACTTACTATCAGGTGGAGTGCATGCACATTTGCTACTCCATTCTTATAAAATAAAGTTCCTATTTTACTCAGAGCGATTATTTCCTAATATTTTTAGCGTTCAAACGTCAATCATTTTCGTATCACAAGAATCGTGCTCCCAAATGCTTAAACGAATGTTCGAACGAAAAAACGTTAATGAAAAAGTAGGTCATTTTAATCCTCGGCAGCAATAGATTTAAATTATTTTATTGTATCGAAAAACAGGTCGCCGGTCCGAAGCTCAATTTATTTGTGACCCACTAAGTAACTAGGTAATGAAGAAAGTACTTTTTCACGCTCCTTTAAATATTATTTTGCAACATCAGTGTAAGCAAGAAGGTATTGTTGTGATAGTGATAGTAAAGTGCAGGTAAGTGACTTTATGTATGTCGACGTAGACTTTATTTAAGTCTGATTTATGTCTCTTTCATTAGGTAATTGTTTCATGATTATTATGTTCAGGTATGGACTTAGTTTGCTTATAACATGTTAAGTTAAAAGAAACCGTCATAGCTAGGGTTGTCATCTATACTTTCAGCAATTCCGATACATTCCTATAATTTACTTTTTTCATTTTTATTTTGCCCGAGACAACTTTTAGGATGAAGCTAGAGGAGATCATGTCGAAGTAAAAAAAATGAGAAATTACATTATTTTCGACGCTTGTGTTTGTGACGGGCAAAAAAAGGTTGCCAAATCAAAATTTTCTACCACTCCTTAAGTAACATTGCTATAGAAACCTTGTAATAATACAATAGAGTTCATTTTACGAAAAAATGCTTAAGACCAATATTTTAAATCCCAGATTATGCATAATATAGTATTTTCGCGTACTTTATTTTTTTTTGTATAAAAGTACGGATGACAACCCTAGTTACAACTAGTAGACGATGACTGTTATACCTAATTATATATAATAAAGCATAATTCGCGTTTAAGTTATATATTTACGGTTAAGGTAAAGACAGGCATTAGCGATATGTACGTCGCTTGATATGAGAGAGATAAGTCACTCATAAGTGTATGTATTTATAACGCTATAAAGCGTTGGTTTTCATTAGAATTTCGTTACATCTATGGCACGAGACGCAACCTTGTGACCTCTGAATGAAGGCAACTAACGACACGTGTGACACGTATACTTACTGAAAGGTAAGGGTGCCTTTCCACTAGATGTGGGAATAAGCTAAGCGATAAGCGATTTCAAAAGCTAGTAAAGAGCTACGCAAATGCCATAGTTACACCAGTGTTACCAGTCACAATCCTTAACTCGTATCGGATGTTGCCGATAAAAAAAAAAAAAAAAATCACGTTTGTTGTATAAAGGGCCTTA
>DWND01000505.1:0-10114 GCA_018250195.1 Cecropterus albociliatus | reverse complement strand
AAGAACTGCTTCACGCTAGAAATAGGTGTGGCGGTGGTACTTCCCCGGTCGAACTACATTGGTTCTACCACCTCTACAAGTTGCTTAAAAATGTCGAAAAAATACCTTGTATAGACCACAGATACGTTGCCACTCCTGAGAACTAAGTTGGAAGACCTCGAATAAGTACGCCTCTAAACCATAACGCAACAGGGCTTAACATTACTATGGCAAAAGGAAATCCTTTGCCAGGTTAGTTAGTCATGAGTGGGGAGTGGCCGTGTTCCTACAGTCTCAGTTAGGAATTTGTATATATGAATATTAATAAAACTTCGATAGCATGATTCAGAATACAGTGGCGCCATCTCTTGTTAAATGATGAAAGGTAAAGTGCTGTGAAGTGGAAATGGTATTGAAATCGTTGCATCCATATATGTAAACAATCGTGAACAAGAAATATTAATACATCACAAAGTATCATGGTAATTTCAACCTAAATATGCGAGTAATCATATTCGTAATGCATTTGCATGCATGATGCATAGATGTATTCAAATTACGGCGACGGCGCGTACACTCAAAATGCAAATAACCTGATTAAACCATATTAATCGAGGGATAATAGTAATTTTTGATGGAAATTGTTATTTATTTCGTAAATTAATTTATTATTTTATGACTTTTTAATGATAATAATTATTATATTTCCGTGGTAATGATACATTGATAAAGATTAATTTGTTTAATAATTACCTTGATAGCAGTCGTTAATCCTTCTCGGGGCCTAATAGGTGGTAGACAAATATCCAACACGGTTTCAGAAACAAATTAATTTCGTTAATATATTGACGTTTCGATCTAACTCACAAAATACAGACAACAGACTTATTGGCGCTAAAGAATGTATTATGAATATTTTTGTATATATATAATGTACTGATGACGAAGGTACATTCATCTTTTCATCTGTATCCATTTCCAACAATGACATGTAAAATTCTAGTGTGGGGTGTGTGAATTCTATGAGAAAAATTCTATGAATGTAAAAAGCTGTATTATTATTATTGTAATAAAGAATGTTCGAATTTTGTGACGAAATATACAACCTATTAATGGCTTGTAATAAGCTTAGGTTACAATATTCTATCTTAATGCGGAAATTTGCCTTTTCGCATTTGCATATGGACCGGGTAATTTTAATAAGTAAATAACTATTTGCGGCGAAACTTATACATCAAGAAAAAGATCTAAAAGATCTAAATCAATTAAGATCTAGAAGAAAGAGACATGGTATGTCTAAAAATATATATTATCTTGAACAATTCTAGATAATTAAATAAGTGCGCGAGGCAGAATAGAATAAGCAAATTTATCAAGTTATCAAAAATAAAAACTAACTGTCTAAAAAGGACAATCCTATACTAATTCCAAATAAGAGACACCCAGGATGTATACAACGTTTACTAGTAACAAGCTCTCTATATGCAAAGTCCATCTGAATTCGATGTGACCAAGGAATAACGTTAGCGATTGTATTGCTTCGTTTTATGTGTTTTGTTGTCTCTTTTAATGTTGTCGTACATTAAACGTTCAATGCATCACCACCAAAGGGTGCTCAGTAGCAGGACATCAATTTGGTGAAGATAAAAAAACAAAGTTCGGACATCAAATTCATAAACACAAAGAAAACAGTGCTAAAACATCAAATTGGTGAACACACAAAAAAAAAAAAACAAGTGTTGGAACATCAAATTGGTCATCACAAAAAAGAACACGTGGTGTCAAAAAGACATGAAAGTTGTTAATACAATAAGATAAGTTCGGCGCCAGGACTCCGGCTTTAGCTGGATTTGCAACTGTCCCTTACTTTAGCGATCGAGGAAAGTAAAAGAATCCGGCAACGAGGATTAAAACCATCCCTTCCAGATCATAGTCTTCTGTCCCGGCTGAACCGGTAAGCCAACATCAAATAGGTACACAATTCGAAAAAAACATCAGATTGGCGACGACAAAAAAAAAACAAAAGTTGAGACATCACATTGCTGATCGCAAAAAAAAAAACAGGTGATGAGTGAGCGCCGGAACAAAAAAAAATGGTACACACAAATGTTTTTTTTTTTTTTTTTGTAAAAGTAGATGTGTGATTCCGAACGCAATTATACAACCCTGTTGTCACGATAGTTATAATACACACACGTTATATAACACACGCAATAGTTATATAACACACTAATACACCTTCTAACTGTCTCCAGGGGTGTACCTCAGGCGGTTCCCAGTGTTAGATATAAACTCGTGGGAGCAACAATGGAACCGAATACAAAATAAAATGTAATACAGTTAACATCATTTAGAATTAAATTTAAATAAAATGCATAAAGAAATCCAATTGACCCTCGTTATCAGGAAACCCCTTATAATGGATAAACCATCGCGACATTAGTAGTATTATAGCTCTTTTTCTTAAAAAGAAACTCATTCTATCTCTTAATTCGTTCCGGATTAGGTTAGATGCGTTTAATGTGCTTAAAGTAGGAATCATGGATACTAGATAAGCCTTAATTTTTATTATGGCTTGTCACGGTCCGCGATATTACGGACGGACGTGGATCAGACCAAATCAACACATACACACATCTTTTTATGTTGTCGAAGGGAAAATCTTCGAAAGGTACCCGACGCGTGTGGTAGCCAGTCCCCAGGTCCCGACTCCGGGAATACAAAAGCAACGCAACCAGTCCTCCGACATTTATTTGTTTTACTTGGCCTTTGGTAATGTCAAAATGGCTACGGATCGAGAGATCGACAGGCGGACACCTTTGGAAGAACACCTGACAGCGCTGCGGTCCGTGACCGCAGGCGCCTGTTGTTTGTACTTTTGATCCGGAAAAACACAGTGTACACAAGTGTATACAAACACTGAACCACTCTTTTTAAAGCTATCGTTGTTTAGAATTTACTTCCTAGTATCTCTGTTAATTAAAGAGTTTTGTTTACTCAAAATCATCCCTCCCTTTCAGTCCATTATTTTTTTATCTCACTGAGCTTCAGGCTCACGAAAATCCGGCGTAGCTGCAACTACACAATCAAAAAAACATGTCTTTTCCAAATTCCCTACGTCTTAGTTCGCGTGAGCTCCCTTATTGAGCACTCAAGCCCTCTGAGTCGAAGTGAAAACAGGGCACGCAATAAAATCAACATCACGCGAACACGCGATCATTGGTAGCGTGATGGCGCCGCGGGAACAAGTAATGCCGAAGCTATTTGATCAATGAGGGATCCTTGAGTTGATCCAATTATGATGTATTACGTTTTTGTGGTCTTACGATTATTTCGTTGTTCCATCTTTATCTAATTATATACACTGAATGCCTATATATATTTTCTCGATGATCGTGCTAAAGGTGAAACTTCGGTAGCTGGGAGAAACCATTGACAACACCTAAATTTATCCACCCTACGTCTACTTCGTTTTACATTTTCATGTTCATTCACGTCATACATATTATATCAATTAATAGTGTCAAAACAAGATTTTGAATAATCGAAATTTTTTATCATACTTTGCTATAAGTTAAAAAATATGAGTGACTACGAAAAGTCTCTTTGTAGTTAAAATGCACGCTTAAATATATTGTTAAAAGTGAAACATTTAACAATATATTTAAGCGTACAATTAATTTAATTCCATGACATAGCTGCGTAGATCGTACATTCGAAAGCGTGTTAAAAATATCAAAATGTGGTGTTAGCTTTCATACCACAAGACTTAAGTCTTAGTTTACACCTGATATAACTATAAAACTACAGCAACGTGGAAGTAGAAAAGCTATCTTTCCAGTTCCAAGGGCGCATTTCTAAAATTACAACAGGGAAACAGCGTTTTCTACAAATTCGGTAGCCAAAATTATACCCGGTAGTTCCCAAACACAAAGTCACACAACAAGCCAATTTAATATTTGCACAACTACAGTTAGGGTCTGTCCTCGCGTAACAATGGACAACTACGCCCAAGTGTCCCAAATAAACATCGATCTTGTACGCTATTTGTTTTAGCGAACGTTACAAATATACCCAGTTGTACCGCAAACGAGCGTAAAGACGCCGCTTTTAAAAACGCTGATAGTCGTCTAACTCCACCATTTTAATGTTTAACGGGAACTTGTGATGTGAAGTTTTAAAATATTTTCTACCACTATCTATGGTTGACTCGGAAGTAAAGAAATTAAAATTGCGTTTTGTGATATATGATTTTAAGCTGATATTATCGCGGAATTGATTCATTTTTATATGTTACGGGTACTCACGATATGCGGGTTTGAAAAGCGGCAAAAAGAAATTCAAACCCGCATATCGTGAGTACCCGTAACATATAAAAATGAGTTGCTTCAAATGTTTAGCAACACTAATCCGTCAATCATTTATATTACACGGTACGATGCGTGAAGGACCGTTACAAACTAGACCAAGACACGATTATGTAGGCTTTGTTTAAAATCAACATACATAATTGGCTTCATTACGATGTTTTAGCAACTGAAAGAACATTACAGTAGAATTTGTGTTACCGATATAACTTACATGTATACATTACCATAATTACGTTGTTGCATTGATTTATGAGGACTAAAGATGCTGTCGAACAATGACTACGATACGTAGCGCATGCATCGTAGCTAAGGCAAGTATGTAACTACATAATATATGTATTCTAATATGAGAAATATTAAAACAAAACTGCAAAATTACATACATGAATTAAGTACGTAGTAAGTACCATGAATTCGCTACAATTCATAAGTGTGACCAGTTGGTATTTAGAATTGTGACTGTAATATTCGTTTTACTTATAGTTAATTTCAATTTGAATTCCAAAAAACATTATGAAATACGAGGAACTGATATTCAAAAATTTGTATATAATCTGTTTACATAAATGTGTATTCCTATATTTTATGCAAATAGGCATACACCACGCTAAAGCCAATGATTGTCATATTTTTATTATTAAACTTAATTAACTACCTACCTGCGAATATTTTATCACACCATAAAAATGTTTTTGTACTATACTCAGTTTCAAAAAATAACGAACTAATCGATTCGCGAAATGTATAATAAAAATGACCCAACAGCACGTAAGGTCGGCGAGGACAGACGGAAACAAGGTCAACTGCGCCACGTTTATGTAATAATTTGAGATGAGGCACTAACGTCTACAACAAATAAATCACAATGTTTATTAGCATTGACAATGAAAATCATTATTTTTTGATTTATCAGTAGACGATTGTATCTGTTATTATAGAAGTATCTGTAACGTTGGAGAATCTAGATAAATATTATTTCATACTTTCATTGACTAAATGGACAAAGTGGAAATAGTCTTTATATATGTATGTAATTATTCAGTACGTGTGTGTGTCGCTGATTTCTTGTTAAGCGGCTGGACCGATTTTAATTAAACTTTTTGTGTGGATGCGAGAATAGTTTAGATTGACAATCAGATTCAATATAAATTAACAATTTTTTTTTATGGCTTTGTTGTTAATTTTGCAACAACAATTGGCTAAATCTCGCAGTCCAAGGTTTCTAATGTGTCATCTGAAATAGTGATGTGTCACGTTGCTGTCTAACTTTCTTCAAAGTCAAAAAGATTGAATTGAATGAAATGTAGTTTGCGTTGCTTAGATTCATTTAATTTTTTATTGTGAGTGCAGTAATGTTTGTTTTTTTATTTAATTTAATTATTGTGCGCTGTAAATTTTTAATTACAACTCAGCGTCTGTCGAGTCTGCTAGTGTATATACAAATTACTATTTTTTTGCAATTGACTCCGTGTACAGTTACTTTCGAGGCTTACGCCGTGACCTTACGAAAGGTAATCAATCATAAGGTCGTTTAAAATTAAAATATAGGTTGCTTTGCGTGTACATGCGTAATTTTACTAATGTAGGTACTACATCATAATAAATTTCTATGGTAACCTAAAATTAAATTATTCGTCTAAACGCTAAAATATTACTTTATACCAAAACGTAAACTTCTCAAAAGTATATGTCAACCTTGTCATTTATGTGCAAGAAGCGTATTGCATACTTAATTTTATAAGGTATTCATAACTTCATTAAGTTTATGTTATCTTAGTTAATACGCAAATATATTTTTGGTTTGAAGACAATAAATTACAAACTATGATTATATTATTTATTTCTATAAATCAAATTAAACTTTCAAATGTTGAGAAGTCATGGGATCGAATTGAAGGACGATATAAATCACGAAGCAATTACAAAACTACAACTGTATAAAACCATATACGTTTTAATTACTTAAATTCAAATTATGTAATATAATTTATCCACTAAAACATTCATAAAGAATAACAGACTTAAAATAGAATACATTTAAGTATAGGAATTATTATTCTAGTTTCGTTTTCAATGTTAGAGACCAGCTTGACCAGATCGCACAAGATAAATGTTTTTTTTGTGATAAACGAAACGCATTATGAATTTTTTCAAGTATTTTTTTCTACCGTGAAGCTGTTATTGTGTTTCGGTTGAAGGGTGTGGTTGCCGGCTCACTTATATATGAGGCGACCATCTCAGTCCTCAAGAGTAGCAACGTATCTGTGATCGACTTCAGACAGAACCCCTGTTCTATATGAAGTTGCGTACAGAAGTCCACGGGCGGCAGTAACCTCTTACCATCAGGTCGACTGCATGCTCGTTTCTTACTTTAATTTCATAAAAGAAAAAGTCAAGATAATTTTTGTCTCACCTCACCAAATTGGCCAACCATGGTGTCATGTACTCCAAGCACAGATGTTTCAGTTCTATCGTTGATGTTCTGAAGCCCTGTGAAATATATTTAGTATGTTATTATATCTTATACCTTTGAACGAGTATTTGTATATATAAAAAAATGCCGTCACGTGACGCCTGGCAGATGTGAAACATCGTGTTCGTGTACGTAATATGCCTAAAACACAAGATTGAGACGGGAACTAAATATATAGCATAACGAAAGTAACGCCATCTACGAACAGTACCCTGCACTAAGTCGAACTAACAGCAGCCCGCTTAGTTTTGTTCGATACTCAATTTTTTAACGTTTCCAGTTCGATCATTTTTCGCTTTTTTGTGAGAAATGTTATTATTACATACATTTACTTATGAATAAAAAATGAGCTATTTGAAAAACGCAATCACCTGAATGCACTCCTCTAGGAATTCCAGCGTGAGATGAGGTTCATTATGCGCCAGCTTCTCGCTAACAGACTTGATGAATATCGTGTTGTTGGATGGTATGCAGAGACCTGAGTATAAAAAAATACAGACGAATTGAGAACCTCCTCCTTTTTGGAAGTCGGTTAAAAAGTACTGATCTTATTTGGTTGAAATTCAGCACGTTAATGACCCGTTAATCCAGGAAAATATAGAAACGCAGCTACGGGAAAAAACTAGTATTGAATTAAAATCAACAAACATATTATACGTTTGATTGAATAATATATGTTTTGTGTCACGGGCAAGTAGCTTAATTAATACTTTAGTCGCTTTTATAAACGCCAGCATTGGATTCGGTTATTAAATGATGTTCAGCCGTGGCATCTAATCTAACATTTAATCAACTGGTTGTTGCTTAAGCCATTCATACAATACAATGATCATGTGACAAAAGAAATATGAAATCTCTGACCTAAGCCAGATAGGAGAATCCACTTAAGCCTAGATTAAACTAGACAGACCAGCTCTCCGGCCACTATCCAACGCTGTTCGCTTAGTTACGCTTTTATTTACACGTCTCTTAATCCTAATCAAACCAATCTTATAGTGTGTGATATAGTCAATCTATAGCGTTATGTATATTGATTGGTTTAAATATTAAAGGCAATACAAATTTTACGAGCAGGACACGGCATCTCCCTGCGTGTAATGGGGTCTAATTTATGTAAATTAAATACAATACGAAAAAGGAACAGAACTTATCCTAAAGCTGTTCGTAATTTTCACTAAGTATTGATAGAATATTATTTCTTTAAAACTAAATTAAGTTAAGCCAGCAAATTTTACATTATTATTGTCACTATTATATATTGTTGAATATTGTTGATTTCATTATTTAGATTTAAAGTTAATGTAATATATGTGGGTAGATTCCAGTGCCGCTCACCTGTCACTGGCAGTAAAACTAAATTAAAAAGCAAATAGTTATACATTACTGAATCATTTGCCTAGCTGTCTGATTGAATGGCTGAATTTCAGTTGAATCATTTAGAAAGCAAGTTAAACCGTTAAATAAACGCTAGGCTATTAATAGAACGGCTCATGACGTTACACGACGATATGTTGTTAATATATTAGAATATATAATAATTAGAATATATAGAATAGCCTAATGGTTGAAACACGGCCTCTCAATCGAGGATCCGAAGTTCGAAACCCAGGCACGTACCACTGATTTTTCTTAAATGATGTGCTTATTAGAATTTAATTATCACTGCTTTACGGTGAAAGAAAACATCGTGAGAAAATCTGCACATCTGAGAGTTATCTAAAAAAAAGAGTTCTCAAAAGGTGTGTAAAGTCGACGAATTCGCACTTAGCCAGCGCGGTGGTCTATGGAGCGAAACTCTCTCATTCTGAGAAAAGACCTGTGCCCAGCAGTGAGACAATAATGGGTTGACGGTGACGATGATATTAGAATATATTTGACTAATAACGAAATAATTATACTATATTCCTACCTTTTTGGTGCGGCCGAAACTCTTTATCATATAAACGGTAGGCTCTAGCGTGTGCAAGAATCAGGTAATGAGCACATAAATATACGCCTACTCCATGAGAATTTAATGCTGGCACAAAGTAATCTCCATCGTATCCCTGTAAAAAGAAACGTGTAAGTAAAAACGAAATTATCACAAAAGCCATCAAATCTTTTTGAGAAAAATGTAATTTTGCATTTTTGCAAATAAATTCGAAAAGTACGGTAGTGGTTTGCCAAATTCATTATTTTTTACAGACAGCAATAAGACATACATATTATGTCATTCAAAAGACATTCAAGAAATTATTTTATCACTTAAATGATTTTATAACTTAATGCTTTTTATTGTAATCACATACGAGTACTCCGTTGATTGACACAAATTCCATAACAGTCCGCTATCAGATTGGACTTAAAAGTTTTGATGCTCTTTTCTTTTAAAGCGATTTAAATGTACATCAATTACAGTACACTGTAATGTCACTTTGTTTTAATATTTCTACTCAAATTTATTTAATTGTACCAGACAAGGTCAGAAAAGGTCAACATAATTCAACTTCGGGGCTAAAATCCTACTTGACTCTGGATACATAAAAGATTTAGTAATGTCTCAGGCTATAACATATCTCGTGTAAGTTATTAAGCAAGATAGGAACACAGAATGTCGTAATCGTAAACCGGCAAAGGCAGGATACAAGAATACAAACATTTTCATATCTTTGTATTGTTGTATCCGTATCTTTGTATTGTATGTAAAAACTTACATTATAGCAATGTTGATGCGGTTCGTTTATCGTGGTCCATATCTTGACTACATCGCCATACAACGTGAACGCGACTCTCGCGTAATCTTCGAAGTAATCCACCATTTTGGGATTGCTCCATCCTCCCAAATCCATAAGGGCTGTAGGTAAATCCCAGTGGAATAGCGTAACTACCGGCGTTATGTTTGCCTTTATGAGTTCCTCCAAAACTTTCCTGTAGTACCTTACACCTTCTTTGTTAATATGATTATCTGTGCCTTGAGGCAACAACCTGTTATGGAAAGTAAGGTTTAAATGAGTATCATCAACAACTCTTCCGAGGTATAATATGGGTGACGATTTTCGATAATGTATACTTTTATTTCATTAGGGCTGCTGCTTCGGGCACTTATAATGCAATGAAGCCCGAACTGTGCTTTGGGAATTTCCTACTATATTGGTAATTGTATATTCTTGGAAAAAAAGGAATAAACGACATATTACATAATACTGTACTATTACTCACTAATAGTAATTGTACTAATAATTTAATTTAATGTAGTAATACTTAAAGATTGACAAATGTTAAATAATTAATATATGTATAGTAACATACTTGA
>DWND01000504.1:0-10118 GCA_018250195.1 Cecropterus albociliatus | reverse complement strand
CGGTTACCATACCGATCTAACGCGCAGTGGGTCCCGGGTTCGATTCCCGGCCAGACAGACATCTGAATGATGAGTTTCGATTTCTATTCTGGGTCTGGGTGTTTGCGTCTTTGTGTGTCCATGGCACCCACGACACAGGAGAAAATCCTAGTGTGAGGCTATGAGTGTAGATTATATAATGGGTGCAAAAGTGAACGATGATTATTTTGAGGAAACGTAATAAACTCGTGCTAAGGACGCTTTTAGACCTTCTACACATGACAGCTCATACCGAAACTAAAGAAACGAAGATAAACGGAAGCATTAATTAAAAAAACGCATGCATCCCCATTTCAAATTACGCGTAATTTGGGCGGAGGGCACGCGACTGGCAACAGACATTATCGGCGCGGTTCGAATTTCAAATTACGCGGCGGTGTCGGGTGGCGCCCTCCGTCGCCTGGCAACACAGGTGTTGTATCGATCCGCTATAGATGAAGGTATGTTGGAAATATTGTTTTGCGACTGTCTGTAAATAGAATTGGGATTGTTGTGGCTTTGTTTGTTTTGTTAGGTAGCTGTTATGATGTATTTTAAATAATTTGGTGTTCGTGAGGTTTTACGTGGTTTATTTAACTAGTCGACCCGCCCTGGCTTCGCACATGTGCAATGCACTTAACAATACTAAATATACTGCAGAATGTCTTTGTATATAACTTTCACAGCTTTTTATCATTAGACAATGTATTCATTTACGACACCACATTAGAAACCTCTAAAATTATCAGTGTTTCTCTATTACATTATGCATGTATTATACATACATATAAACCTATCTCTTATCGCTCTATCTGTTTATAAAACCGTATCAAAATCCGTTACGTAGTTTCAAAGATCTAAGCATATATAGGGACAGACAGACAGCGGGAAGCAACTTTGTTTTATACTATGTAGTGATGCGACTTTTTATTTTAAAATTTAATTGTGGCTTGATGATTTCCGCAGCTTAGTCAAACCCAGTTTCGTTCGCGTAGCCTTCTTAGGAAGTAATGCAGATATTATAGTATCCGACGGGTAATTTTGTTTATGAACTTTAGATGAGGCCTCTACAGAGTGCACACAAAATATAATATAATTTCCCTATGCTCCTTCGAATTCAAAGTGCATATCCTTATCGTGAACTAATATGCATATAGTGAACATCTTGTTTGAAAATTTACTTTTAGATTGCAAAAAGTGCGTTTAAAGTTGAATACGACATTCCCGAAGCTCAGTCGAATCCAGTTTAATTCGCGTATCTCTATCGCGAACTTATTAGATATTACTGTATTCAATGAGAAATTTTGTTTATTATTTACTTACGGTTTGCATAGAAAAGCGTACAAAATTGAATACGACAATTTCCTGAAGCTTAGTCGAATCCAATTTAATTCGCGTATCTTTATTGCGAACTTATCAGATAGTATTGTATCCATGAGGACATTTTGTTTTGAAATTTGTTTGTGGCTTGCATAAAAAGTACGTGCAGAATTGATTACGACAATTTCCCGAAGCTCAGTCGAATCTTGTTTAGTTCGCGTATCTTCATCGCGTACTTATCAGATATTGTTGTATCCGATGGGAAGATTTGTTTATTATTTACTTGTGGCTTGCATTGAAAGTGCCTGCAAAATTAAATTATGAATCTCGTTTAATTCGCGTATCATTATCGCGAATTCACAGATATTCTTGTATCCGATGGAAGATTTTGTTTTTACTTTACTTGAGGCTTGGATAGAAAGTGCGTACAAAATTGAATACGAGAATTTCCCGAAGCTCAGTCGAATCCAGTTTAGTTCGCGTATCCGTCTCGCGAACTAATGCAGATATAATTGTATCCGACGCGATTCCGCGAAATGGAGTGAAAGTATCCGTATAGCATAATTCCAGTACGTTGGTGGTTAGTTGATATGGAAGTGAGTAATTTCTGCTTTTATATTTATAGGAAGTTGTCATTAGGAAGGAAATTTGCAGTGAGACCGTTATAACTATTCGAACGGGTTTTGTTTGATTTTTTTTTAACAAATGTTTTAAATAAATACTAGTAAACATATTTTTTACTAGTAATATGTTTTGAAAATATAGAAATTGCTATTATTACTTCTTCTCAGTCCTTTAAACTGTTTTTTTTTTGCAAGTAAGTACTGCGACTATCAGAGACGCGGAGCTTTTATCTTTATCCGTACCCAAAGGGTAAAACGGGAATCTATTACTCTGAACTAAGACTCCGCCGCCCGTCTGTCCATCTGTCTGGCACCAGGCTGTATTTAAAAACCGTGATAGCTAGACAGTTAAAATTTTCACAGATGATGTATTCCTATTGATACCGGATTCAAATACTAAAAATAAAAATAAATATTTAAGTGAGGCTTCCATACAACAAACGATATTTTTGCCAATTTTTGATGATGGTACACAACGCTTCGTGTGCGAGTCCGTTTCGCACTTGGCTGGATTTTTATTATACGTATGGATACTCGTGGGCAGATTTACATACGCATCTTCATAAACTAATGGACGCAGAAGTCAGACAGCAGACGCAGACAAAAGAAAGGCTTTATAATAAAGTAATATAAAATAAATATGCATCATACATCAAACATATTCACACCTCTATAACATAGACTCCGAAACAAACAATCGCCCTTACAAACTTCATTGATCAACATAATCCCGAGTGACGGCGCACCCTTAACCCTTACGCTGCGAACGCAATAGCCAGCGGGGTCATTAGTCATCCGGCCAGCTGGGGTTATAAGCTCTTCAAAGTGTGAGATGTTTACGGGTTAATATTGTACGGTAACATACTGGGGAGGTTAGTGGGAGATTTGGAATGCTCGAAGAATGCCATATTCTTTACACGTCTTTTATATCTTATAACTTATATATTTTAAATATATTTTAAAGACAAATATTCTGAAGTCGAACTACAAAGAGTTCTACCATCTCTTTGTGGTTCGACTTTAGAAGCACCAACGCAACACCCATTTCAGCCTAATAACAGCAACGGTGCATGCTGGACTGTGAGAGATATTAATTATTCCAGGCGTTCCAGTTTAGTCTTCAGGGGATAGTACCGCGTTTGTGACATCTAGGTAGAAAATATTTTTTTTTCTTATCCAGCAAAAAAGTGAAAAATGTAGATACCGGTTCACTTTCGTATGTAGGTACCAGTCTTCGAGCGAAACGCATCTGTGATTGGCTTCAAATAGAACCAATGTTCTATGTTAAGTTGCTTCCAGATGTCCATCAATATAGCAGCAATATAGCAGTGTGCAATAATCAGGTTGACTGCATGCGCGTTAACTTTTTCAACGGTATAAAAGAAAAAAGAAACTACACCATACTTATATCATCTATTGTATGAGTAATTTGGGAAAATGTTAAAGCTTTAATTAATATTTATTTAAACGATTGTAAAATTTTCATCGTGTACTCTACGCCATTTCAAAGTAACCCATGTCATCCGGTGACGGTCTGTCAAAAAGAGAGAATGCATCTCTCAGCGAAAAGACTATAACAACGTTAGCGCTTATAATAGTAACTTAATTTCTCTGCGTAATACAGGGCGCTGCCGCCCTTAACCCTGCGATGCGATGTGAACGCAATAGGTGGCATTAGGTGCGGTCATTAGTCACCCGGTCACCAGCTGGGTTTACTGAGACCCGGGTAAACAGTGGGTAATAATGCTTAGTTAGTTTAGTCTCATTATGGACACGTGTGAAATTATATTGCCGCTTTAGATATTTTTAAGGTTTCTCACAGGAAGGAAATTTATTACAAGGCGTATGTTTGACAACATGTAGTTGGCTGCCTTTGACCTAGTTAAATAAAAGTGTAATAAATTAAGTGATGAGGGTATAAAAAGGTAGCAAAATGATTTTGAAGATTTTTTTGTTGGTATCGTTCAAATGTGTACGGTTACATTTTTGAATGATTATAGTATTGTATGTAACAATTTTTAATAAAACACGGCAATGCAATGTTGTTGTCCATTTTCATTTATATCTCTATACATTTCTGTTTATGTTCTGATTTATCTGTATGGCCTTGTACATAAATGATCTCTGTTCTTCATGTCATGAACGCGTTCCTTGGCATACAATACAATCTTCCATTTCACGATTTTCGTAGGTCAATTTAGTTGAAGTTTGTTGACGTCCATTTCGTAACTGATCTTAACATATCTTTTCCATTTTTTAAAGTAATTTCTTTATAATATTTATCATTACAATTTAAATTATAGTCGAGTCGTGTAGAACAAAGGCATATTCAGACATAATATACAGTTACGAAAACAAAGTTGTCTTCAATTACATATTTGATTGCATCAATTATTATACGGTTCAGTTACACTTTTATTATTTTACTTGATCCATCAAATTACAGATAAGCAGAACGACTATTGGAATAAACAACTAAAGGCGTCAGGTTCCTTCTATCGCGGACAGTAAAAACTTGGAAGGGTTCGTTTACGAGCCGTCGATGCTCGATACGATCTGTTATTACGTTTGTTTACTGTTTACTTGTAAGAAAATGGTAGACGTTACTATCGATGTAAATAGAGGCATAAAAGTAGTGCAAGGCAAACAAAATATCGTGCTCAGGAAGTGACGTTAATGTCAGGATATATTGGTGGAAAATAAGATCTTTTGGCTGTGGATAAGATGGTCTGATCCGTGTGGGGAATCTACAAATCCTTTTAAACTAACCTTGTTACCGGTACAAATGTTTTACACAAAGTAACAAAAATTGAATCTCAATTTTTGTTATATGATGTCTTCATAAAAATATCCAGAGAAGTCCGTGGGCGACAATCCTTCTATCAATCCACTCAGCCAAGACAATCCAACATTTCTTGGTCCACTGCTGGACGTAATAAATGGCGCCTCTCCAAACGGCCCTGTGCCTTCTGAATCCAACGCTTTGCTGCTGTCTTTTTCAGGTCATCGGTTCAGATGGTCGTGGATCGGCCTGTGCTCCTTTTACTTAAACGTGGTCACCATTTAAGAACCTTTCTTTCCCTTCGGATATTGGTCCTTCGAGCGGTGTGGCTAGCCCATTGCCATTTGCTAATTTTGCTCTGACAGTAAGTTTAGTTCGTCTACGAAGTTCATCGTTGCGAATCACGGGCGACAATAACAACTCACTGCGTGCAGTTGTTGTTGTATCTGCAAAAAAATTGTGACAATAATTTAGTGCGAAAAATTTCTGCACTACTCGTTTGATCCGCTATTTGTTTGTAAGACTTAAAGACATACCTACTCGTACACTGTTTACAATGGTTGGACGCGTGTCAACATAGGAATAGTTGGCCAGATATTTGAACCAGTCGTGTTCTCTATTAAGATCACAGACATTGTTCCGACAGACTTTATTTTTGGCTTGGTTAGATTGTAAAGGTAATTTATGAGCGAGTAAAAAGTACGAAGCTATAAAAAGTAGGTTTCAGGATTTCTATAATTTGTGACTTGAATTGCGCTACTTTGGTTTAGAATATGTAATGAGGCAGAACTTATTTCCAATACGGCGTTAGTTAGTCTTAGGGCGACATATACCATTTTAGGACATAAACTAATATATATAATGGAAAAAATAAGGATTGAAGAAATTTTTTCATGTTTTTTGGGATTTCTCAGAATAATGTATGCCAGACCATATTAACTGAGATACAGCATTCTGAAACTCACTAAAATCCGGAAAAATATCATGACACGTTATTGTTAGTTAGTTTTTTTTTTATTTATTTTAGCTATCATAAAACAGCTTGCCAAACATATAAACCAACAATTCATATTCATAATTTTCGACAGCAGACACTCAACTTTTATATTTGCGCTGTTCGAATCCATCACGTACTGGCATATTACCGTTAACGGAGGCCAGACGATTTTTATGTGCGAATTTTGAGAGGCGGTTTTACGAGGTGTCTACCTTACCTACGGGATGCTCCAGTCCCACCGGGACTCGGTAACTAAGCTGGTTTATTTTCGTATTTTACGATTGGACAATTTTAATGGTCGTGAGCCATCGATTGGCTATGTTGCCAATCGATGAGTACTACGTATTGAAATTTTGGTTACGTAGTGAACGTGTAAAATATTGTACTTACCAACGTTGCCAAAATAATTCTTGTTAGCAATATAGTTATATCATACTAAGTAAATTTTGGAATTTGGGACGATAAGTGTGTTTATGCATTTCACTCACGGCAGAAATTAAACGCAATAATGATAAATAAAATATTTCTAAACTTATTTCTTAAACTAGATGGCGCTGTACCCCTACTTAACCTATTAAGCTTAAGAAAGGGGTACAGCGCCATCTAGTCGTAGCGCCGACAGCTGCTTTCGTAACGGATTTTCGTTTTATCCAATTTCAAATCTTAACAATTCTAAGAGAGTTTCGCTTCAAAAAACTTATTCAACTTCTAATAATTTATCAATTCATTTCATTTCGGTACATCATTAGAAAATTATATCACCGAAAAACGTAACGCAGTCGAACGTTTCTCGTTCCGTGACGATGAGTTCGCTTATTTCACGGCGACCAGCCGTCCGGGCCATTTGCACTAACAACTGCGACCATACATCGCTTACTCCCACTTCCCTCGGGAAATCTAACGCTATCTTGAAGGCCGCAATGAATTTTAATCGGATGATACAGCGGCAGAAACTAGGAAATAAAGTAGACACTTAAAACGCTAAATTGTCTGCCCGTGGCGCAGTGGCCCGGGAAAGTGTCGGGACGGGAAGAGCGAGTGGTTATAATATTCAGTGTCGTTTGAAACGTGGACGTTTTGGTTAAGTAATACTCAAGGCAATGTATGATGTAGATAATGTATGAGTCTAAGATTAAACTCGAACTACACTGGTTCTACCACCTGGCAGATTTTTGGACTATGTACCAAACAAATATTTGTTTATATTATTTTTTCTTTTTAGTGGTACAGAATTCGATAATACATTTTGTTAAAAAAAGTTACTTGTCTATACTTATTCGTCTCATCAAAATTACTTTTCATTATTACATTTTTATGATAATATATTATTCGTATCAATATTACTCGCTATTCGTCGCTTCGTTATTTGTTATTACAATTTTTGATTTTTCGTTATTTGTTATTACAATTTTTGTTTACCATTTGTATTATTCGTACCAATATTACCCGCTCGCATATCGTCGGGTAACTAATTATTATTATCCAACGTTATCCAATGCGGCCGATTGCGTCGGCGAGTTGGCATGTTCCTGCATGCCATTGATACATCTCGCTTGAGAAAAAACTGTTTCCGTTCCGCTATTTAGTGTTTACTGAAATTCTAGTTTACATTTTACTAGCTGAAGTACTCATGCTTCGCTTTGGGGCATAAAATTGACGCTATATTTAAATAATGCAAAATGTCGAAATCAAAATTAGCCCATAATTTGACCAGGTAAATCACATTTGATCACAATTTGACCAAGTACATCCATGCAAAATTTAATGTAAATAGGACCAGTGGTCCTTGCTTAATTAAGTAACTAAACAGACACACACCATCTAATTTTTATTTATTAGTATAAATTGAGCTAGATCTTAAAAATGAACTAATCTTGTTCTCTGATATAAATCAACCTTATGTTTCCACGTCCATAAATTTTCGTATTTATTTATTTATTTATTTATTTATTGTCGCCTACCCAATATTGTCCCAATGCTGGGCACAGGTCTTCTCTCATAATTTCAGTTTTAGGCCATAGTCCAACGCGCTCTCCGAGTGCCAATTGGTTAAAAAAAAGACGTTTTCTACACTCATAGCCCCACACTAGGATTTTCTCCTGTGTCGTGGGTGCCATGGACACACAAAGACCCAGAACAGAAATCTAAACTCATCATTCAGATGCCTGTCTGGCCGGTGATCGAACCCGGGACCCACTGCGCGTTAGATCGGTATGGTAGCCGCTCGGCCACGCGGGTCGACAAAAAGAATCGTAAATACCTTCGCCAACATTGAATAGTACCAATGAGTATTAAATTTTAACCATTTAATTCTTTTATAAGATTAAATTAGCAAACAAGCATGCAATCCACTTGGTGGTAAGTGTTTACTGCCGACCATGCACATCTGTAAACAACTTCATACAGATTAGGTGTTCAATCTGAAGTCGATCACAGATCCGTTGCTTCTCCGGAAGCCTAAGATGTTCGCCGCAAATGGATCCTCATATGGACTGCATTCATTGCTACTATAATCTTTTAGAAATAAATAATTATAAATAATAAAATATATACCTCTGCTATTAGTTTGATGAAGAACCTACTGAGAAATTAAAGCTAAATGCGAGTTCAAAATCACTTCAAATATTTAAATTTAGATTCTTATTCACTTGTTTTACTGTCCAAGAAATTAGAACTGAATTCGTAAATAACTATTAATCTTATTAGTGCGACGAACTAAACGATTGGCATCGTGTTAGTCAGAGCTGGTGCCAATAATACGTAATCCGCTTATATACGGTCGCAGCGTCAAACTCCATTGAAGCCTAGACTTCGCTTTTAGAAATCACAGCCGGATTCATTCTTGCGTAACTATAAGCCGTATTGGACTTCAGTGTATACTGTCAACGGGAATATAAAGTTAGGCTAATACTATGCAATAATCCAACCAACATGGTATTTTTGGACCTTGTGGTAATAACTTAACACATAATATATATACAATTAAAAAACCGTTTATTTTTCTACAATGAAATATATAAAAATCTGTCCTATAATTATCGCATAGTATTCAAAGTAATGCTACCAATTTACACTTGACCAGTGTGATGATCTATGCTCTAAAAACTGTGTCATCTGAATTCTCTCTCAGAAAGACACCTTGGCTGGCGATGGGACAATAATGGTTTGACTACGAACGACAAACTCAAAAATACAGAGAAATATTATAATAGTTCAGATAGATATAGGTATTTACAATAGGTCATACAGTAAACGTTCAAATAAAAAATATCAAAAAACAGCGAAGCATTTTAACTGATAAATAATCATTTTGTAGTGCGAGAAATAAATTTCATTTTAATTTATTTCAAAACACCGAAAATCGTGTAGCAATTCAGACAGCCATTACAATAATAACAACACGTGTTCCCGAATTCCGGGGACTCCGGCCATTACGCCCTTCGTGACGCGTGACAATAACCAGGCTAATTACGGAAGCTCTGATTCTTTGAAATAAAATTTATATTTTGATATCAATCTCGATTTGTTTTTGGCCATAATTTCAGATGTATATGGTCTGACGAACAAATTAGAGGTATTTGTAATTGTTCAACCGGAGTTGAACCACATGGGTGGAACAGGGTGGTTCAACAAGGGTGTGGTTGCCGGCTCACTATTACTTGAGGCGACCGTCTTAGTCCTCGCGAGTAGCAACGCATCTGTGATCGACTTCAGATAGAACCCCTGTTCTATATGAAGTTGCTTACATATATCCATGAGCGGCAGTAACCACTTACCATCAGGTGGGCTGCTTGCTCGTTTGCTACTACGAATTAAATAAAAACGGTTCAATTCTATACCCGTATTTAAATGGACTAGCTATTCTTGAAGTATTAAAACAAAAATATAGTCTGTGTAATAGAAGTGAGCGTCTATTTGTATGTAAATAGTAGCACTAATTTATCGCCATTATAATTACAACCCTCCATAACGCGTCACAATAAAGCAGGGTTTTTACAAACGGTTAGCTGCAGTGGCTATAAGTATCGTTACAAAACCACTCAAAAGATGTTTTACGGGGTAAAAATTGTTTTAGTTTTTTTTGGCTTACGAATGAAGCACTTATGAATGTACTAAATGTAGGTTTATTTTGATATAATTGTCTGATACTTGTTTAAAATCTGTTATATTGATACAGTGTTTTGAGACATGTTCATCGTCAACCCATTATTGTCCCACTGCTGGGCACGGGTCTTCTTTCAGAATGAGAGTTTTAGGCCATAGTCCACCGCGCTGGCCAAGTGCGAATTGGTAGACTTCATACACCTTTGAGAACTTTTTTTTAGAGTACTCTCAGATGTGCAGGTTTCCTCACGATGTTTTCCTTCACCGTAAAGCA
>DWND01000503.1:0-10119 GCA_018250195.1 Cecropterus albociliatus | reverse complement strand
AGTTTTAGGCCATAGTCCACCACGCTGGCCAAGTGCGAATTGGTAGACTTCACACACCTTTGAGAACTCTTTTTTTTAGAGAACTCTCAGGTTTGCAGGTTTCCTGACGATGTTTTCCTTCACCGTAAAGCAGTGATAATTAATTTCTAACACGCACATCATTTTAGAAAAATCAGCGTGCCTGGGATTCGAACCTCGGATCCTCGATTGAAAGGCCAAGTTCCAACAATTAGGCTATCACTGCTCTGTTAAACGTAGTACTACCACGATACAGGCAGCCATGAGGACAATTATACACACGTACATACACAACTACAATTAAATTTAAGCTCAACGACTTCCGTTGCAAAATTAGTAAGTACGGAATTGAGTTAGAATTTAGTTCGTTTGAAACAGATTCGTTTAACTTCGTAATTTAGTGGAAGCAGTGATAAATTTGTATACAATTTATACAGTGTTTAGTTTTTGAGATATGTGTTTTTTTTGGTTCGATTATAAAAGATAATGAATAAAATCCCAAAAAATCAAAAAGACAATTGTTTCAAATTGATCATTGGTCAAAAATGTAATTTAAAAATAATGTATCAAATATATATTTCGTTATATTATATATTTGTATATCTATATTTTTGAATATACCTATTTAAAATATAAACTGTTTTAATATAACTATTACGGTTAAATTGTGTCAGAATATCGGCAATAAGGAAATTAAAAACCGCGTATCTTAAGAATCAATTGCATATTATAACGCATCTATTCCCAGATAATTTTAAAATCTTATAGACTGTTATTAATATCTTTGTGAAGTTCTTCAATGGTGCTATATCAATGGTTGAAATGTCAATTAAAAGTTTAAATGGAAATATTAATATGCGATAAATTGTATTATAATATAAAGTCATAAGTCTCAAAATAAATTCATAGGTATTGATATAATATAGTACAAAGTCAGGATAGTTACATATATTATTGTAAGTTAAGTGAAATTAAATTAGATAGGAATAGATTAGATTAGGCGCCGTATTCAATTTTTACATTATAAGTTATTAATATTAATTAAGATATTCTTTAAGAGAGTAATAGCATTTCGATAGCAAGTACGATTTTAATTTATTAGTAAATGTGGAAAAAGAATCTTCAGCTTGGATTTCCTTTGGAAGCTTGTTAAAAAGTTTTATGCACATTGAATAGGGACCTGATCCATACATTGCCATGTTTGAATTTGGTAAAACTATTTTGAGTGGGTGTCGTGGGGTATATTTAGATACATCTTTTAGTTTTGTAAATAAGTTGTCGTACTTTTTGACAAATTTGCAACAGTCTAATATGTACATGCTCGTTAAAGTTAAAATATTAAATTGCTTAAAATATTTTCTGCAGGACTCCCTTGAGTCTATGTGGGCCAGAATCCGGATACATTTCTTTTGTAGTATAAAGAGCTTGTGCACATCAACACTATTTCCCCAAAGTAGTATTCCATACTGTAGGCAGGAATGAGCATAAGCATAGTATGCACTTTTTGCTGTATTTAAATCGGTCGACTTTTTTAGTTCATTAAGTGCGTAGGTGAATCTGGCGAGTTTATTTGAAATGTTTAGAATATGGGATTTCCAGCTTAAATGTGTGTCTATTGTCAGTCCTAATAATCTTACTTTTTCTTCGCTGTTTATTTGGGAATTTTGTATATTAAAATCAATTGTCAGTGGAGCTTTTTGGTGGGGCCTAAATTGGATTATTTTTGTCTTGCTAAAGTTAATTTCTAGGTTATGGTCAATTAACCATGAATTAACAGTATTGAGGACACAGCTTAAGGTGTTGTTTAGATTAAGACCGTCAGAACAGGGAAGGATCAGCGAGATATCATCCGCAAACAAGACGCATGGGATGTTTAAATTTTTTGGTAAGTCGTTTATGTAAATTAAAAAGAGGATACACCCTAAGACTGAACCCTGCGGTATTGATTTTTTTATTTCCAATAAATTTGATTTTATGTGTGATATTTTACCGGTGTTGTGATTATGGTACTCTATTTCTGTATACTGGACTCGATTTGTTAGATAGGAGGCGAACCAGGAATGTGCTTTTCCTCGTATCCCTATTCCATAGAGCTTATTCAGTAGGATTTTATAGTTAACTCTATCATAAGCTTTGCTCATGTCGAGCATAATCCCTACACCATACTTTCTCTTATTTATTATGTTTAGAGCCTCTTGTATATACTTATATACTGCCAGTGTAGTAGATCTGTTTTTCCTAAAGCCATTTTGGCTCTCATCTAGAATACCGTATTTTTCACAAAAGGAGTAGAGGCGTTGAGTCATTACTGTCTCGAAAATTTTTGAAAACGTAGGTAACAATGCTATTGGACGGTAATTGCTACAGTCTAATTGATCACCTTTTTTATGGATTGGTTTAATTTTTGATATTTTGAGGTGGTCCGGAACTGACCCTTCACAAAGAGATTGATTGATTAAGATTGTGAGAGGCAAGGTAAACGCGTCGGCGCATTTTTTTACGAGCATTGGAGGTATGTCATCGTATCCAAAACTATGCTTTGTTTTCATTTTAAGTATAATTTTTTGTACTTCATACTGATCGACTTGTCCAATAAAGATAGAGTTTTTAGTTGGGTTTATAACCGGTCTTCCATAAACGCTGTTTTCGTTGCCTTCGTTGCCTCCAACGTTTGCAAAAAAGTCATTAAAATAATTTACAACTTTACTGGGATTTTCGGTTGCTGAGCCATCAATTTTTAATATAAGGTTTTTATTTGATTTCCTTGAGAGTTTGTTAGTTTTCTCTTTAATTATTTGCCACATAGACTTTGTAATATTATAAGAATGTTTCATTTTATTTGCGTAGTAAATTTTCCTAGATTTAAGAATGGCTTGTTTTAGTACCTTTTCATATTTTTTATAATGTTTGTATAAAATTGGGCATTTTGTTTGTAGTGTTAACAGTTTTAGTAGTCTTTTATGTTTGCAAGATATTTTTAATCCTTTTGATATCCACGTATTATTTGTTTTAGACTGTGCTTTAATTTTTAGTTTTTTATTAGGTATATGTTTATTTAGAATATTTTGAACATGTATATGAAACATTTCGTAGTTATCTTTTACGTTATCTTTATAGAATAATTGTGACCAATTTGTAGTTTTTAGGTCATTTTTAAAATTCTCTATATTTTCTTCCCTATACAAGCGTTTTTCAATGTACCATGTTTCTTTATGCTTCGCGGGATTTCGGGCTATGGGGCAGAGTACCCCAATGTGATCCGAAAAGCCATAATCTTTAAGGAAAGTTTCATTTTTGCAATCTGGAAAATTTGAAAATAACAGGTCTATACAAGTAGAGCTTGTACTTGTGATTCTGGTTGGATTTTTTACAAGTTGCTCAAAATTAAAGCTATACATTAAATTCAATAAACTCTGAGTATGGTTAGTATTTTCAAGTATGTTTATATTAAAATCGCCTCCTACCAGAATGTTTTTTTTACTGTCTTTAGTATTTAACAACTTTAGTAAATTTTCTAATGAATTGAAAAAAATATCCGGACTCCTATTTCTATTTGGCCAGTATATAACGATAATTACTAGGTTAAGGCATGCCACTTCGATTCCACATATTTCAAATACAAATTCAACCGATAAATTCGAAATGTCCTGTCTTTCTTTGCAGTCGATGTTCTCTCGGACAAATATACAAACACCGCCACCTTCAAAGTTCTGCCGGCAGTAAGACGCAGCACAATTATAGTTTTCAAGCATTAATAGATCTCTCTTTTTATCGGTTATCCAAGTTTCTGTGAAGCATAGTATTTCTAAGTCTGTTTCATTTTGTAGCGTAGCTTCAACTATATGTCGTTTGTTGTTAAGACTTCGTATGTTCTGGTATAGGATAATAGTTTTATTTCCGAAATGTATTTTTTCGAAAGGACTGTGGAGATTTTTGCTGTCTAGGTTTTGGTTTTGGATGCTGTTGAGAGCCCTGGCCAGGGTTTGAATCTCGGCAGGTGAGTTGGGAGGTATGTGCGTCATTTTCGTCTTTTTCATTGATCTGAGTTGTGCTTAGTTCTGAATTTTGAGTGCCGGGAGGTTGACTTTGGGCAGGGCTGTCCAGTTTGAACTCTTTTCCGTCGATGAATAAGGTCTTATTTTTTATAACAGCATGTTGTCCCTTTTTACGAGCATCTATCATAATACTTCTTAGTTTTTTTTGCTCCATAAGGACGTCTTTGTCTAGGAATTCAGTTATAGCCAATCCGCTGTGCATCAAGTTTCGTTTATTTCTGAGTATGATGCTCGTTATTTTTTTACTTAGTAGTTCGATGCGTAATGGTCTGCGATAGCCCGTTTTTCCTAACCTTGATATTTCTTCGATGTAGCCGATTACGTTGATTGAGAAAAAATCTTGGAAGATGGCTACGATTCTATCGTGAAGCTCCTCTTCACATTCGTATTGATATTCTTGTAGACCATAAAGTATAATTATTTTTTCTTTGTTTTGGGGGATACTCGGACGACTAGAAGACGGTTGTTTTAGATAGTTTATTTGACTTTTAAGGTATTCAATTGTGTTTTGCAGTTTATTTTTTTCACGCTCCATTTCTTCAATTTTGTTATGTATTTTACTTATATCTTTTTTTATTTCGTATTGATCAGTGGTAAGGGTATCTATGTTTTCCATAAACTTGTATTGTAGTTCGTTTACAGCATTCTTTACCTCTGTGTTTATAATTAGTTTTATTTCGGGAATCATACAGAGT
This sequence comes from Cecropterus albociliatus, assembly GCA_018250195.1. Taxonomy (NCBI): domain Eukaryota; kingdom Metazoa; phylum Arthropoda; class Insecta; order Lepidoptera; family Hesperiidae; genus Cecropterus; species Cecropterus albociliatus. The sequence continues at coordinate 5,351 of DWND01000503.1, read as the reverse complement.
CTATTTTTTTCTAACTTTTCGTCAAGCAGTTTTTCCATTTGTGTTATTAAGATTGATGTTTGGGGCGAATTAGTGTTTCTGTCAGGGTCATAGTTACCTTGTTTGTCTTCGAAGGTATCTCCCATAATACTCAGGTCGTCATCAGTTTGAGTTGCATGAACGTTGCGCGCAATTGAGCTGGTGTTCCTGACGGTAATATTTGTTAAATCGCTGGAATTTGAGGGCGATGGAAATTGTGATCGAATTGGAGTATTTGAATTGTCCAATTTAGGTTGTCGGCTACGGCATAGTTGGCATATCCATGAATCTATTTCCTGTTTAGTCATTATCTTTTCGAATTGTTTCATTGTGATATTTGCGCACTCTAAGTCGTATCTATTATTACATTGTTTACAAGTCATGTGTTGCAACCTGTTGCTCTTTTGCAGGCATCCTGCGCAGGAGTAGGTAACTTGCGCCATCTGGTGTGGACGCTTGTCAGATCTTTTCTTGTTTCCATCCATGTCTTGTATTTAGAAAGCTATCAAACTAAGTAGTTCTGGGTGAGTTTGCTAGATGGCGTTGTTGCTATCAAGTTCTAGTTTTTGTTGTACAACTAGATGTCGCTGGTAGCATAGGGGTTAGCTTATCACTCACTATTTGAATCTAATATTTTCTAAACGGAATTCTGAAGATGCATTTTTTCACTTTTCGTTTATGTTTCACACTAAAACTGAACCATTCCTGGTTTTCACTGTTATTTAGTCAAGGTTGAAATGTATTTATAGCTTGTAATTCACTTTTGATGTCTATTTACAGCACAATAATATGTATAATTTACAATGTTTTTTATTTTGTAAGCACGTTGCCTCCAATTTGGCGAACACTTCTGGTTAATTTTTATGGGTTAATAAAACGTTTGGAACTATAGTCACTCACTTATTCACTAATGTTGATTTTTAAATAATTTTTGATACGGAGCTAATGTTTACTGTGGCACAGCGCCATCTACATGAATCTAATTTGAAGTTTAATCAATAAACGTCTTGAAAATATCGGACACTATCTCCTATACCAATCAATTTGTATTAGAATAATGTAATACATTCCTAAACTACCACAGTGAACAGACAAAGTGATGTCGTAGGAGTCATCTAAGAAAATAATCTTTATGTATTTCTGCATTTAAATTCTTGCTAATTTATTCAAGTAATGCCGTCACTAACATGTGTCTAAACATAAATGAAGCTTATTGACTATTTAAAGAATTTTAAACGTTTCCAGGGCCCAAGAGACATCTCCGTGTCGATTGTTAGGTATTTTTATCCTGTGATGTATTGTTTTGTTGTATTTCATAACTAGGTCAATGCTATTGTGTTGTGCTGTTACCTGATGTCCCTGAGCTGGAGGTAACTTTAATGGAGAGCTTGTTGTTGTTCAGTGAGATGCGTGGCGCGGCGCTGAGCAGAATCTGCGGGACGCCCGCGGCTCCCACCTTTTGCAACACTGCTTGTGGCATGTGAATTGTTCCCGTCTAAATGTCATACAAATAAAATTTTATCATTATTCAATACATTATGCATTTCATATTTATATTTACAAACAGTAAACTTTGGGCGTTGATATTGATGCTGGTGTAGATGTCAATTACTTCTGTAATCAACTTTTCGATGAGACAGATATCTACCAGATTGAGGTACAATCGCCTACAGACAATTGCAACACTAGAAAAGTCCTTGATACGTCGCCGGCTTTTTTTACTTTTCGTAAAGAGCCCCATGTCATATTGCTTCGGGAATACCTTGTCATACTGTATGAAATGAAATTATTTTGCATTAGCCTACGGGGGCACTCACAAATTGTCAGTTACAATTTTTTTTCTTACACAACCGCCGGAACATATACATTGACTAACCAAACTTTGTAGGAATCTATGGCTGTAACTTTGCCGACACCAAAGTTGCACCAATTTCTTTCATAGTGTTTAATGTTACTGTGTTTAATGTTACAAACCAGATTGTAGGGCTTAGTAATATACGGTATTAACAAGAGCAGTTCTGAGTTTTAAGAGGACTTTAATTTAATAATGCTTACTAGTTTCTACTTGATGCTACGTTATAGCCAATAAAATGGCTTGTAATGTTCTTAAACGTGTGAATAATAAAAACTAAATTGTTATTCAAATATAAGCAACATATAATTTCATTTGACGGTTATTTTTAACCTAGAGCGGGATATTCTAAGTATGATGGAAGACGTCATGAATGAAGATTGATGAATCTTGTGGTTTATACCGACGTCAAAAAACCTAATGGATTTAAACAAAAAGTAAATGTAAGGAACAATTCAAGTAGTCAACAGATAAACAAATTAAAATTGGAAAGAAAATAATTGAATCGTCGCCGTAAGCTTGACTTCATAATTTTTTCATCAACATCAATGATGCCGATGTGGTTTAAGGCCATTTCGCCTCACGTCAGCCATATTTACGAAATACATTTCAAGTTTTCGAGCACGTACATAATGACCGTCATGTGTAATTACCACAAGTTAACGAGAATCCGAAATAAAATATCGTGCACTTTAAAAGGTCGGATTACAGTGAAAGTTGCGAAGTGAGTTGTTCGAGCTATCTGAACTCTAATGAACCCCCGTTGTGTCGAATCATCGCTTATGGGATGAATACTGTATCGATTCAAAGGTTGAGTTTTACGTGCTGATAAAATGTTTAGTCATGGCGTTAGATTCTATCGATCACGTTTGCCATCACGGTACTTTTTGTTCGCCATAAGATTGTAAGTCACTTGTCTTCACAATCTTTCTATTCACCATAAACGGTTATTACTAGTAAGCAACTCTTATATCTTGTTTTGGTATATGGTAACACCTTTTACTCATCTAATAAAATAACGGAATCGGTGCCGTTAACCCAGTGAGACTTTCACCATAAAAGCTACATCGTATTTTTATCAAAGAATACACAGGATTCGATTTTTGTTCAACTCTTACATTTACAAAATGAAACGGAATGCGCTTTTTCATAGAATATAAGTTTCATTTTAAATTTAAGAAAGATGCAAAAATTGCTTTTTAAAGCCGGCGAAGTATCGACGGTTCAGATGATGCAAATATCTACAGACGAAAAGACAGCTTTTCATCAGATAGCTTTAATTATACAAAAACAATAGTAGTGCAAACGCTACTATCGTCTGAAGATGGAGGGCATAACAGCTTACCGTGTGATCAATGACATAATCAACATGTGTGACAGGTGTGCCGGGTGTGGGTGAGGGCGGGCAGGAGGACGCGGGGGATTCTGGCTCCGATTTGGGTTCCGCTTTGACTTCTGGTGGGGAGTCGCTGGACCGCCGCCTGCTCCGCCACGCACTGGCTGGAATAGCTGGGTAGCATTCGTCTTCCATGTCTGTAATAAGAAAAAAAGATTGTGATGAGATTCAGCGGTAGACAACCCGCGGGTGGCAAGACTCATAGAACTTCTCCTTGCACACCGTGGACTTTACGAACAGTTGCTGAATGCTGCGGTAAATTATGAATTTAATGGCGATGAATAAGATTACTTGGTTCCAAATCTTCTTTATATTTGGGTATATCTAATACTATTTATAAAGGTTGATTGTATGTTTCTTTTCTTGATTTTTTTTTGTGGATACTTATGAAATAGCAAACGAGCAAGCTGCCTACTTGATGGTAAGTGGTTACTGCCGCCTATGGACACCTGCAAGCTACTTCGTATAGAACAGGGGTTTTATCTGAAGGCGACCACAGATGCGTTGCTATTCCCGAGGGCTGAGATGTTCGCCTCATATAAAAGTGAGCCGGCTACCACACCTTTCCACCGAAATGCAAGAACTGCTTCACGCTAGAAATAGGTATGGCGTTGGTACTTCCCCGGTCGAACTACACTGGTTCTACCACCTCTTATATAACCTCTTATATGTTATATCTCAAATATGTTTTTATAACTATCAGGAAAAGGTAAGATCATAACACTATGTCTATCAGAGAATATTAATATATACGCAATTAATAGAAGGTAGTTGCCAAAAATTGACTGTACGTACATAGGTAATAGTATTAGGCGAGCTCTTAGGAAGTGTTTTAATTATTTGAGAAACACGTTAAGAGCAGTAGTGGACACTATGGCCACTATATTTTATTTGTGTAGATGAAAATTGAAGTTTTCTTTGAAAATTATTTTAAATCTTCTTGTTACTTTATTGTCTCATATTACTTGCTACATGCTAAATGCGACAAAATTTACAAGTATTTATAACTTTTTATTATACGTAACTAAGTAATGTTCGTTTAGAGGTCTTAATTTGACTATAATTAATAATGAAATTTTAAGATCTTATATTGTTAATCAAAATAAAAAAGGAAAATTGATTTCCAAACAAAATATACAAATACTTCACTATCTTTGACTATTCATGAATGAAAAATCTGTTTACTACCAATAAACAGCTAACATTGCTTAGTTACTCAGCTATTACACATCTTAATACAATAATGCTATACTACTCGGGAAGCAGCTGAGTGAGGCGTGCTATGTGCTTCCTTTTGTTTATAATTGCAGTTAAGTTATGCGCCCGCGCAACCGCGCAGAACGTTGTACGTTGCCACACCGAGTTGCGTGCCTACCTCTTTAGGTTTTTACACCAACGTTGCACAGATTTCGGCACTCTGGTTTAAGGCTTAACGGTTTTTTGGTTTAAGTAATTAACCTGAGAATATCGATAGTATAAATAAATTAGTATAAATAAACAAAATTATTTGATAGGAAATTTGACTTAGAAATTTTCACGTCTTTGTAAGTTAAGAAGTTTATTAACAGACTTCCCAAAAGGTCCTGAATTCGACTATATTTCGTAGGATACTAAAATAGAAATGACATAATAACATTTGAATTACCTGTTTATTAATCAAAAACTTTAATAATATTATAGTACTGTTTAAATTTGCATAAAATTTAGCATACAGATAGTTTATGGCTTTAACAAACACATTGGATACCATTTTTTGGTACATTGGATACCATGCTGTGGTACATGATCCATGCGGACGGAGTCGCGGGAAATAGTTATCAATAAATGACCAAAAACCATATATTATTTAAGTGAAACATAAGTTGGAAAAATCATTGAAGTTTATAACTAGTTCAATATTTATAAACTAGTTCAATTATTTAACGGCGTTGGCATTGAGTTTCAAATCATTTTGCAGGCATGCTTAGGTCATTAATTTCATCACTTTAAGAAGAACATGTGAAAAACTCATTAAAGTTCTAGTACATTATATTTGATGAACGTCTGCATGGAAACCATTCATAGTTTTTTTAAAACAATTGTTCC
>DWND01000502.1:0-10120 GCA_018250195.1 Cecropterus albociliatus | reverse complement strand
AGAACGCTCTGTATGTATGTCTGGTTGTACGTACCAGCACAATTCGACCCAGGAGATACCACCGTCACACATTTATACATGCATCAGTTCGCGTATTTCATGGGATGGGTGTAAATGCCGTAAATACACTTGACCTAAATATGATCAGACCTCAGGAATGGCGACACACCAGCATTGACATTCATAAATTCACTTCAAGTTAACCTCTTTTCTATTGCAAAGATAAGAAAATACCATCAGTTCTGCATATTTATTTGTTACATCAACTCTATAAAAAGTTGAATTCTGCGCTTACAATTACAATTATATCCTTGCTACCACTTAAAGAGAAAAATTGGCACCGCACACTGAAGGCATACACCAGCCTCATCATGTGTCGCCTTCATGCTGACTTCACCAAATAAGGGCAGGTCGTTGCTCCGTGGTCTTTGTTTAAAAAAACACAAGTCTTTTAAACGTGTACGGAAAGCCAATTGCGGTTGAGTAATGTGACAAAAGGTAACATTTGTATTTCAAGAATTTGTGAGGAATTAAAATTGTCGTGAGAGTGAAATTTATTCGTTGAAATAAATCACTGCCGCGGACCGTTCCAAGCTCGTACTTAACATTCGCACGATGTATCAATACTGTACATTGTTGTGGTACATTTTAACAGATTAACACAAAAATTATTAGGCGTATCTGTTTTATTGAAAGAAATTTGAGACGGGTGATTTGGCTATAATTATCGATACCTGTCATTTATCCTTGATATACAATACCTTGCGTACTAAATCAATTTTGCAAATGTATTCATAATTGTTATTAGTATGATAATGGTTTGAATATAGATTTTCTACGGTTCAGGTTGTTGGGGTATCGAGTGTCGTGACAACACGGGGTCTCGAAGCTGCCAGGTGTGTGCCTGGGACATTAATCGTCGATCCACCTTCTTATAGATCACAATCGAAACCAGTTTTATTATTTTAAAGTTGTAACTTGTAAATGACGCAAGTGTCGGTGGTACGCGCAGGTGGTGCGTATACGGTAACATGAGGATAGAGACATACGGTCGCCAAGATTGACACACATGCCTTAAAATCCTTGGAATATGTATGAACTTGTTTTAAAGTAACTTAAAGTGATCAATACATTATCAATATGTGCTTGTAACCTAAAATTCTGCATTTACCATAATATTTACCTTATATGTCGTGTCCCAATTGCATCGATGACAGTCATTAAATACAATATGCCTTAATAGTGACGTAAACTGATAATTCAGAGAATTGACAGAGAGATCACAAGGTTAGTTGATACTAATGTTAACAGGGCCATATAAATTAATTAATGCCGTAGAGTGCACAACAAGTGATAAAATGTCATCGTCCTGTTCTCTCATGTTTCCCGCATACCAAAATAGTTCATAGCGTGTAAATATGTACCCAAGGGATCGAATTTGTAAAGGTCGAGGGCTAATAACAATTAATTATTTAAGCAAAAACTAACAAATAATGGTACAGTTTATACAGTTTTTGTTAAACAATTCTAATCTTGAAGTTGAAGTTATTCCAAGCATAGAATTGTAGTTATAGAATGTAATAAAGATATTTTAATGAATTGGCATATACTTGCACATTTGGATATTATAAGTCAATTACACACAGCCATGATCTATGATCATTATATTGAAGACTCCATTATCCTAGCGATTATTTTAAAATTACTGAGTAATTAAATTAAAGCAATGTCCTGAAAACATAATAATCATTAGTATTATGTGCGTTCTACATTATATACGAATGATAACCTTTAACTTTAGAAGTACTTTTCTGTCCAAAATGTGTAATTATGTTCGTCGATGTCATTTTGTTGTATTTGAGTCCACGAAGCCGGTTTAAACTGGCGGGCGTGTGCGGCAGTATGTGCGATACGTAACGCGACACGGGCAGGCGGCGCGGCGTCATCGCGCGGCGCCCTATCGTCTACCGACCGCCTATAATTATTCCCATCCAAAGTATTCACCAAACGACCTTTTTATCCAGGCATTTCGGTGCAACGAGCCAAGAATATAGAAAACCAAATTACACTAAAGCCCCATGCGTGATAAAATTTTAAACGCGTTCGCTAAGGCATGTAGGGAACAGCGTCGTGACAAAGAATCCTAGACGCATGTCATACGTTGTAATAATGTTTGAAATAATAAAATTACTACACCAATAATAGGGCCTAATAGACGTTTGTCATATTAACTCTTAAATACTGTAGTGTGTTAAGATAACGATACAGAAAAGTTTGTCAGTTATAAAATGCGCTGTTGACAGATTTATTTTTCTGCGACAATGTGTACCAACCGGATAAAGCCACGTTCGCGATCGGGATTCCATTTATATCTGTCTCTGTTTTCCTGTACCGGTGCGGGCACCTCGAGAGCGATGATCCGGGGCCGCTGGACGTTACCTACCTCATTCCTCCCACTTGTACTCAATAAATTTAATTCTACGCGAGAGACCAATATGACTTTTTCAGCGCTCACTCCTACACAAATATTTATACCTTTTATTTACATTTTTGTACTCAAAAATGTAAAATAAAATAAGAAACTAGTTTTTATTTACGTTGGCGTTTGAGGAAAATGGAAAATAAAAAATATTACCCATATTTTGTACCTATTAGTGACATTCCACATTGTGACGCAACTTAATTTGATTCCATTTATAAATGTATTATCTGATTTACTCTTCAACTAATTTGTAAACTTAAGTGATTGGAAATCACACGCGGAGTTTGGAGCCAATTCCTAGATTCGTTGCCAACTTGATGTAAGAGCAATAAAACTTCACTCTACTGCTATGCGTTGCCAAAACCAATCAAGATGGAATTCGTTACAAATCACTTAAGTACTGACCTCATTGGATATATATTTGATTCCTCGCACGTTTACCGTGAAGGGTGCATAGTTTTTCACATACTTCTTAGCAATGAGTTTACACAAAATAGTGTTTTGAACATTTCTCTATTTTAATTTTAAAAACAAACAACTTAAACAAGCTGCAAATCGCTCGATGCACGTATAGGCATAAATTGGTTATGTCCACATTCACACGGTACAACTAGCTCAAAGTCTCACCTCGAAATGGTAGGTGATGATGTTTTGTAAAAATATTTAGGTCTAAATGTCTCTAATTTAAGTGATGCTCGTAAATAACATGTCATTTGTTCTTATTCTTTTTGGGTAGTTTTAAGCAGTTTTAAAATACTTTTTGTTACTTAATATTTTTATAGTTAGGTATCAACGAAAAACTACTATGTATTATGTGGATGTATTTAATTACTCGTGAAGTACATTTACGTGTTAGCGGCTAAATAAAATTTGAGTGTACAAGCGATATTAATTTCGAACGTCAGCCGTCTATGTGATAAATGCACGCGACGCTGCACATCCGTTGCATAACACCATCTTGTAATTCAGCCAAGGTAATCAATGCAATTTGTTGGAATACGGAGTGGGCTATACCATAAGAGGCTTCGTTATTATGGTAAGAGTAGTGGATCCAGCTCAATGTTCGGTCGGTGGATTCGCGGAAGCACGGCGTCCGTGCGTCTGCCCGCGCGGCTACACCTGCCTTCGCCGCGGGCTATTTATAAACCAGACCGTACCACATAGATTAAAAGTATGCGGAGGATGCTGCCAACTCTCATGCTTTTCATGCATACAAATTAGCTAAGTATTTTGCAATGGTAAAGTTAACGAAGGAATAGGAAATGTAGTCATCGGTAGTCTAACATACATACAGTTGATGATTGTTTGTTTAGTAGTTCATTCGTTGAATAATCGTAAAAAAAACATAAATTATTTTTATATTGTTTTAAAGTAAACCAAAACCCAGACAACCTTGAATATTTAGTCGTAATCTACAGGAATAATTGGAATACAATGTCATGTTAATTTATAAAAATTAAAGGATCCTTCCTAATAAATAACAAAATATGTTTATTGTTTATCATGAATTAATTAATTATGAGGTATTCATAACTTCTATACATTTATCGAAGTGACTCCTCTATAGATGACTTTAAAACATTAATCTTTGACCCGCACCAGTGCGGCGTACTTTATTCTCTATCTGCACATAAACATTCTATAGTGTAAATAATTCACAACATAAACAATGTACGTAGCGATAAAGTGTGTATAGGTGGTATAAAAGTGCGCAGTTTCCCTATTTGATAATTTTCCACGACATTCCATTACTTGTCTAATTCATTAAAGTTCTTATTGCTGTAAAAGCATTAACAGGTGGAATGTTTAAGTTCTGTGTGACTTACGGCGTCGCTTTGCGTTGCGGTAGCAGAATAAATATTATTTTTAATGATCAGTGTAGCCGGTGTTTGCGCACTATGTGTCCGACATGTTTACGTAACAGTGTTCAAATGGAGGGAGCCGTTTACGAAGTGGTCGCCGGTAAACACACGAATCGTTGGCTTCCGAACTCTCCGCAATGTTTACTTACGATTCTTTACTCGTGTGAAACACCGCTATGTACCTACGCTTATGACACGATGCTCACATGTTCAATTTGGTCTAAGAAAGTTGATCTTCAAATAGTACCGTAAATAATTTATTTTATTTTAAATGTTCTTGACTGAAAATTAAGACAGAGAAAAATATGTTTCTTGATCAAAATTGCGGACGGTTAAGAGTTAGCAGCAATAACATGATTTAGTCAAATCGTGATTTAGATTTCTAGGATAATTAATAATTAATTGACTAAATAGACAAGCTACAAATCGTCTAGAAGTACTTCGAAAGAGTGGTTTCAGTAAAAAATATACATAAAAAAAATTGAAATAAAAAAAACGTTAAAAATTTGCTGAAACTTACTAATATTTTCATTTAAAGTTTTAAGCCGATTTGTTAAGGTCATCACCTGAATGTGTGAATTTATATATGTACGTTATGATAGCAATATTCGCGTAGCTAAGTTTGATTTAAACGTGTAAAGCACATGCAGCTCTTGTACCTCGCTCTGCAACGCGACTAAGATTGACGCTATACCCCCTATTCTATATTTAGATCCATATCATGTCGTTGAGTACTTCTATTACATAAAAAGGCTATTGCCAATTCTGTAATTGATTGTATATCTGTGTCTATAGGTCAGCCGCAAGTTATCACGCAATCGAATGCGCAACTACGTTATTTTTGTGCCAAAAGGGACGCGTCCTTTGGTAAAGGTCGAGTATGCGAAACGATCAGCATTTAAAAGCCAGTCGTAAAAAGCCGGCAAGGTGAACTGAACTGTTAGACAAAGCCTCATCGCATACTGAACTAATTAGGCTCAACGTTCAGTGGAATGCCCCGCAGGCCATGACGGTAATTGCAGAGAGCGCGCGCTGCCCCGCGCTTGAGGCGGCTTCATTGCGAACGAAGCTTTGGCGTACAAGATTTATTTATATCCGGATTCTTCTACTAATAAGTGTACCATTTTACTATTTGGACCTACAATTATTGATAACCATTCTACACGAGTCTGTAACGTAGAACCACCTTATCCAAGAACGAACTACTAACGGAATGAGGTAAAAAGTTAGAAAGGCACGTAAGAAGCAGAAAAGGCACAAAACTCCTAGTATAACTGTGTACCTGTTTTAAGAATGTTTATTTTATATTCAACACATACTATACAGTTTATGCAGCATCAGGGGGGCATTATAATAAGTTGTTATTGCAGATATTAGTGTCCACTATAATTCACTATTTTTTAAATAAAATTATAGTGTTAGGTCACTAAGAAATGCATTATCACATCCTGAAGATTAAGTAAAGCCGAGGCATGTTCACTTTATTGCCCTGTTAATACCAAAGCAGAAGATCACAGACGCGTCGCTACTCTTGAGAACTAAGATGGTCATCTTTTATATAAGTTAGCTTCTTAAGTCCTTGAAAAATACGACGATAGTCTACTCTACATTTTTATAAGTAATTCATTTTAATCATTTCCCATTATTTATTGACTGGTATGGTAACCGCTCGGCCACGCGGGTCGTCATAGGGTAAAATGCAACAAGTTTTGACGACAAAAACTGGAAAAAGGGAGCTTAAATTTATTCTTTCAGTTGGAACGAGAGATTTGTCATCCATTGTTAAATTTAGAATACTTAAGATAGGGTTTGGTTAAAAATGTTACAAGTTTCTCAAATTACATAATTGTTATTTATAATTTTATGTATGTACCTATATAAAAATAAAAATAATGTATTGAATCAAAATTGATGATAAATCAGAGAAAATACGGCTGCACTAGGTCAGCTAATCACGACCCAATTGCTTATATAAATATTTCAAAATAAACGCAATCACAACTAGGCTAACCATTGGCCAGTTGATGTTAATAATTTGTGCGTGAATTGAAATTGTCATAGTATTAAATAAGTATGATATACACAAAATACATACAGTTCTGCGGCTTGAGTTGATCGAGACCAATATGCAAAATTAAGCAACGTGGAGCACGCTTGGGAATTGGATGGGTGGTCGCTAGTATCAAAATTTGCTAAATAAGGTAGTAGAATTCGGTTGTCATGACAGTTGTGGTAAGTGTTGTTGGAAGGCAGTCATTAAAGTTGACAAAGGGCGCTTTCTACACTCATAGCCCCACACTTGGATTGTCTCCTGTGTCGTGGGTGGCATGGAAAAAATCAAAAACAAAAACTCATTCAGATGCCTGTCTGGCCGGGAATCGAACCCGGGACCCACTACGCGTTAGATCGGTATGGTAACCGCTCGGCCACGCGGATCGTCAAACTTATACTATAAAGCTGAAGAGTTTGTGTCGTTGACGCGTTAATTTCTGGAACTAGTGGTTTGAATTGATAAATTATTGAGGAAGGCTATAGGCTGTATAAAATCACACTATATTTGAGAACCGCGGATCACAGCTACCGATAATATATAACCGTAGTGTTCTCAACTAGTCGTAAAATCGTACTTAGAACCGATCCGATAGTTAGCCGGCTTTAAATAGTAGTCAATTATTTAGGCGAGATCAGAAATGGCTCAGTTATAAATAGATGTGCATGAGTTGCATGACCCAAACAGGTTCGCGTTGCAAGTCGCGGCCCACGCGCTCGCCATCCTCCTGACACCCGCTCCTGACCCGAGGCGTTACCCCCGCTGACTCACCCGACCAGCTGCCTCACGCCTACCTTACCATCTACCTGATTTTGGAAGTTTTTGCCCATGCACCGCTTATCGGCAGTCACTTTTTATTCGTTAGGTGTTGCGAAAACATCTGCAGCTGTTTAATCCTTTCTTGGCAAAAAAGGAAAAACTTTGGGTTGTTAAATATTTTTTGGGAAACTTTAAATATTTTTCAGCTGGTACCATTTTACTTGGTTTATCGGTAATTGGTTTATTACCTCATCATTAGCATGAGCATTCGTCTGTCCTTGACTGGTAATCATTTCTATTTTTCTGATCCTGTCTTCGATCAAATTAAGGATCAAAGTGAGGATGAAAGTAACTATGAAAATCTTTCAGACGAACCTCTTATGTACTGCATTTATCTCTACTTCATTTATCTTTTCTTTAGTTACGTGTAGACATTTATTATAAGTTAAGTTAACCAAGTCGAGAAAGTCTCATTGTTTGTCATTTATATTATGTTTGGTTTTATAAATCGCTTCCCAGTCATTAATTGTGAATGTAACGAGCTTTCTGTCTGTTCTCACGCTCTCGCGCAGGTCGAGTTGCCTGCGCGGGCGCATGCCGGCCGGCGACACAGCGCTGGTCGTAGTCAAACCCTAGATGAAATATAATGTTACCGAATTATGTTATGTGACCTAAACGCTCGAGTTTTAGTGGATAAAAGATAAAAACAAATGCATGAAATTCCACATAGAAAATTATGGCTATGTTGTTAATATGTTTCGAACAAGTACGGAATATGACTGAGTGTAAATACCATATCACATAAATAGCAGCTATATGATTGACGTGATTTGTTGCAAGTTTCCGTCCGCGTTTACTACCGCGTCCAGTTTTTTTTTAAGATTTTCAAATTCTTGAACGTTACTGACCACTGAACGTTTGTTAGATAGACAGGTAGGCAGGTAGCTAATTTATTACGTAAAAAATAACTTTCTATTAACTTATTAGTACTCTCTCTTCGAGCTACTGGGCTGTTAATGTATAGGCGATAATATCTCGGTATATGCAATATTACGGTCTGCATATTAACGAGCGATGGGTCGTGTCGCGCTGCAGAGGCGTCGCCGCGTCGTTGGTTCGCATTCTTCCTTGATTTTTGCATTTGCGGTCTTTTTGCAATCGCACTTTTTACGCCAGTGGTAGGCAAAGAAATTAAGCACGCTTCGCTAACGCCTCTCTTCGCCCCCTTTTGTCAACATTTTTTTTATTTAACTCAGTGCATGTATGTAGGTTTGTAAAAATACTTTGGTTTTCGTGATACGTGGAACTTTCGCACTCGTAAGCTCCACGCAACGAACAGGCGCCATATATCTCGATTCCAAACAAGGAGTCGATTTCACAGATTTAACATGACCAGTCGAGCAGCTTTCGGCAGAAAGTTTTTGTGCGAGTGCCGTTTCATGTAGTTTCGTAATGCACAGTGCGTTCGTTGCCTGGGGTTGTTTTGTGATTGCAATTACTCGTTCTTGATTTATGTGACGATACTCGCTGAGTTATGGCTTACGCATAAGTTTATCTTTATGTAACGGGCAAAAACTCTTATAAAAAGTTGCAACGAAATACGCTATGGAGGAATTTACTATCTTGTTTACCTAAGGCACGAATTACTACATAAAGCGTTTCAAGCCTCGGTTACCCATTAAAAGAATCATGCTAGAAATAGACAAATATCGTTGTTAAAACATTCACAGTTAGTTTTTAACCGTTTGTACTAAGTAATAAAACTTGTCTTTGATGTGCTCTATCGTAGAATTCATAGAGCCAGGTTTTTGTATTAACTGTTTGGAGCGTCTTGACATTTAGTTAACTTATTTCTCGACTCGTTGTTCAAATGAAGCTATTTTTAGGATCATGTAAAACTAGCTTTAATAAGTAACTCAAATATCATATTTTTGTAGTGAAATATAATAAACCTGGTATACAAATAGCAAAACGCAAGAAAAAAAGAAGCAACTCGGGTAATATAGATAGGCTCGCTGTAATCGTTGTATCCGAGCTATCCCGTCTGCCATTTGGATCATTGGCCGTCGCGTGGCCGGCGTGCCGCGAGTTATGTCGCCCATAATCCTCGGATGCTGCATGCAAACGACACTTCTCGCGAAACATACAGAAATAAACTCCTCCCCTCGCAGCGCCTCCGATAATTTTGTCAGTGCCCTCGGCGATGCACTTCTCCGCTGGAGATTTCGATGCTATTTTATTCTTTCCCTCCACCGGTCCCACAATATTGAGCGCATCGAATTTTATAACCGCGTTATTTCTGTCTGCATGTATGAAGTGTGTCGAGAGAGATTTTCTTTTGAAATCCAATCGTTATGATCGGTGTCGGCTTACAGTCGTGTTTCTGTTTCTATTTAACTTTCAATAGCACTCTTTTTAACTGTTCGAGACATGCAATAGTACACCGGTCGTACAGGAATCCCTGTAAAAATATAGAGTGATTTTTCTATACGCTCTTTGCGTGATTAAGCTTTACTGTATAAATGCGTATTAGTAAATGTTTCTACATGTTGCAACTTTGCATAAAATGTAATGTTACCATCACAACAAATCGTTTTAACGTTGTGCACATTACGCGAATCGTGGTTCTACGCACGATTATGTTTATTCGGCAATTTAAATGTGTTTTTTTTAATGAGACTTGTGCAATTCAAAAACCGATGTACTTATCCTCAATATGCCACGATTTGCATAACATAATTTAATACGATGCCCTTATGCGGGGTAAAAAAATGTTTTTGATTTGTTTAAATGTGTGCTTTGCTTGCTTCGGTGTCAGTGTTTATAACATTACTTATATAATGATATCACATTGGTACTTAAACTATAAATATACGAGAAACTTACTTTTATAATTAACCCACCTTTAACATTTCAATGTTAATAACTGCATTGTTTTGTCGTTCGGTATGATTGTAGCTATTAAAA
>DWND01000501.1:0-10120 GCA_018250195.1 Cecropterus albociliatus | reverse complement strand
AATGCGCCAATCACCGTGAAGGCCTTTTGTACCGGCCTTATTACTGAAACTCGGGACTGAAATTACAACATAACATACTATGTGTATCGCAGATGCAGTGGTATATCGAATACATTTTTATATTATATTATTATATACGTAAGAATGAATCCATCTATTGACGACCCGCGTGGCGGAGCGGTCACCATACCGGTCCGGCAGTAGGTCCTGGGTTCGATCCCCGGCCAGACAGAAATGTGAATGAAAAGTTTAGATTTCTGTTCTGGGTCTGCGTGTTTGTGTATTCATCTTTGTGTGTCCATGGCACCCACGACACTGGAGAAAATCCTACAGCGGGGCTATGAGTGTACAAAGCGTTTACGTTTACGTTTCCGTTCACGTTTACGTTTACGTCTACGTTGCCGTTTACGTTCACGTTCGGGTTTATGTCCATCTATAAGCTTTTTAAAGGGATTTTGTTAATATGTATGTATAATATAAATGTATGTATGTACATATGTCATTATGCCTAACATGTGAGTTGGAGACGGCAGTGGGCATTCAACTTACATAGGAAGGTGCAGCTGTCTATTGTCTGGATTTTATTCCCTAGTTACCTTCTATACCATCCACGAGAGAGAGAGCAGTGCTATACAAAATCGACATTAAACGCTACCAATTAAAACAATTAATACATCTATTAACATAAAAGTCGTGGATCACTTACACCGCCACATCAATTGCTATCTTTTTTGCGTTTCGATGTAAAAATCGAATCCTTGCTAACTTACGAGACGTCGTACATACATATAAACGTCCGTGATTGGCTTCAGGATCTTTATGGAGTGTGTCACAGGTCTCCATGGACTGTATTGTCCACTAACGATCAGTTGGAACGCATGTTCAACTGCCACTTCAATCTTATAAAAAAATATAAGAACTTGCTATATCAAATTAACCAAAAACTCTTTGTTACTCGTCAATCTAAACTATAAATTTACACATACGTAAACATAACCGTTGCTACCCTCATATTACAGGCAAAATCCTGCATTTTTTCTTCGCCGGATGCAACTCCGAAAACAAATTATATGGTTGCGAACACTTAGCGGGAGATTTAGTCGAACATACCGCATTAGACGCATCCCTAGTTCGTTTCGTGCAATTCATCCCTGCTGGCTAGTGTCGCCACATACCTAGGTCACAACGAGACATTTCCAATTTTTATCCGCTTGCGTCAGATAGGGGGTAATGTTTTTGGAGCGTAGGTATATATGTATCTCCGTTTCAATGACACGCGCTATAGCCCAAACGAGAAGGATTCTAACATATGACATATCACTAGAATGATTTTAAACTTCTTTAGAACTTTAGAATCGTTGTCATGTGAAAGTTAGTTGTATGAAAATGCGTCATGAAAACAGTTGTCGACGCTACAAGTAGATGGCACTGTATTACTTTTCTGAATCACGCTATTGATTTTAATTCGCAGCTTGTATAAGAGCTCAAATTTGGTATATGCGAAATAGTTGCCCTAATGTGTCTGCAGTGACTACTTTATCAATTTTTGAAACAGAATTAATCTTAATACCATTGTACTCAGAAATATTCCATTATTCTGCCCTGTGTGAATTGGACACACACACTTTTCACTAAATGTGAATATATCAAATCTAATATCCTCAACCTGCAAAAAATGTAATAGCGAAAAACATTCTTTGTTGCAACCGATTAATAAAGTTTATATAGGTATTTTAATAAAAAAAGTAATATAATTGGTACTAATAAATAAATGTTATTGGTATTTTAATTATGCCGTCTAACTAGTATAGATGGGTCTATAAACTTTTGGCACCTTGCTTAACTGCCAATTATTATTTTTTAAATTAAAATGTCTATGAGTGATTTATAATAATTAATCCAAAACCGAATAGAGCGTTAGTTCTGATATCATTATTTAAAAAAAAAGGTTCTGATTCAAAATATTTATGTTCCAATTTATATTTAAGACGCCTTTGTTCTTACGCCTAAATCCGGCAATTTCGCGTCTTGATGCTGGCTACACTAGTACTGACCTAAGGACATGAACACAATAGCGATGTCATCAGTCCCTCTTGTTTAGGATAATCACCGTCTTACTTTTATGTGTATATGCCTTAATTATTTATCTTGTAATTACATAGTTCAAACATCTATAGATATAAAACTTTGTGAATGCTTACTTCTTTGTCCATCAGTCTTGAATACACCATTCTCTTTCCGTGAATGTCGTAGGTGACGACTAAGAGAAAAAATCTATGAACTAGCAGCATTTTACTATTGGCAAAAACCCCTATTAGGCGATACCTATGGTCCAGCAAAGAAGTACCACTACAGATAAATAATTAATATTTATATCGTGTATAAAACGTAATGTTAACTCTCTTTCTTTAAATTTTAAACGAGATTAAACCTGCGAAATAATGAAGTGTTACACTAAAACCGCTAGAGCAATCAACAACAAAAGCGGTAATTAATTCTGTGACATTAGTACCGTAAGCGACATACTTGTAAACTGAATCGCAGTTAAAACGTAACTTACAAATTTAATATATTCGAATTAAACATAATATTGCCATTATGAAACAAACGGTGAGCTTACACAGAACTTTTTGCAATAAAACAGAGGAAATAAAATGGCTGGTTCATAGTTGAGCATGAAAATACTAGTAAGTACTTGTATCCGAGTCAAGATGCCTCTACATTTCCGCGCAGTTGCCCTCAAAGGAAGGTTTTCGATTGAGGAATTTTGTTCTGAGCAGCACTTGTGTTCTCCATCCTGAGGAAATGTAATATTATAAAACGTAATGTAAGTCAAGGTAACTCCAAATGTAAACGCAACTTCAAAACTGAAAGCCTGAGTTTTGTTCAGAAATTTCTAAATGCCTTTTTTAAACTCGAAAAGCTTTACACTGAGCTCCCGCGATTCAGTTTGTCCTATTTTGTTCGACGCTGTAATAATTTACTCATTCATTAAAAATAAAATACAGAATTACTTCATAATGTTCAGCATTCAGTCTATTACAACGCTTTTGAGACTGTTTAACAAGTAACTACATTTAAAATTCATCTGGTTATTTAATCGGCGGTCTCTTTTTATTCCATGCTAATAATACTGGTATCGTTATAAAATATGTCACTGTTGATATTTCCCCGTTCACCCCGCTTTACCCTTGTCAACTCATAAAGCAAACAAGTGCACATCCTTTGATAGAGCAACACAAACAATTGTCCAAATCATAAACAATGGTGTACATCGCAAATATTATCTGCGCCCCGCTCAAAGTATCCCTACGTATAATGAACCATTCATACTGCCAAACAAACTCCGGCCAACCATATGCAATAATTCCATACGATCGCAATCAGAACGGTAAAGCGGTAACCCTCTATCAAATTACAAAGGAAACTAATACCAAAATAGAAGACAGTAAAACACTGAATCAAATGACGAACTTTATAGATATAAATCCTTGAGCCGCTGACAAAGAACAGAAGCGATTTCACGACATCAAAGTGGAACACGACATATTACGCTTCAAAATAAACACCAGAATAAATACATCGAAATGTTTGTTCGGAAATATTCGGCGATGGGGTGATCATAGTCTAAATTATCTAGTAACAGAGGGCTTCCCAAACCCTTTTGATAGTGAGGATTAATTTGCTGTTTGTGCACGGTTCTATCGGGATTTGCAATTAATAAAGAGGAAACATGTACAACGAAGCTTAAACTTCTCTCGTATATCTACAATATCACAACTAAGCTTCTATCATATACAATCATGTACGATGGTCCTAAATACGATGGGAGTTTACAATAGAAAATCATATTAAAACTTTTCTAACGAAGCGAAATTGTTCACGTCGGCAGAGGCTGAAACTCGAGCTCGCTTAAAAATGGTAGCCTATAATTTGCACATAAAACACATCCTAATGCCAACGTACGTGATCACTTATTCGGCTTACAAAACGAGACATCTTCATCTGAAAGCGGACTTTGATTTAAATACATTATTCTTGTAATAACAGCGGCACCGGACGGAGGGATCCCATTGAAGTCGTAGAATACATTATTTTAATTCGTACCACCTCTTTGTGACCCCATCAGAGAATTAATGGATTCAAAGCCTTCTCTTCCGTTCGACAAAGAATAATTTGCTAAGTAAATGAACAGACAATCCTGTTACGATCCCAAGTTTTGTTTCGATGGAAGATTAAAGAGTGGCGAATCATTGAAAGGTGCCCCCTTTCAATTCGGCCCTTTGTAGCGTTATCTCTGTTAATTTTGGAAGGTCAATGAATAAAGTACACAGTACAATTTATTATTCATTTCTGAGCTTTGATTAGTTCATTTGTTGTTGATCAAGGTTGCTTTTTGTTAGTGTTTTAGACTTCGAATCTCTTATTACTTAATCAATTAACTATTGCTTTGGGAGTGCTGCATTCATCGTCTAAGCAATATTCTAAATTGAAATAGTTGTCTGAGATGCACAGTCTCAATTCAGTATTCATTGGGAGCGGTAGAATGGTGCTATCGAGAATTATTGTCAAATCTCAGGGGCATTTCGGGACAAGATCCCTCAGAATGTAGAGTTAGGAAAAGCAATATAATGAAATTGATACGCTATTTTGTTGATTTCTCTTTAACTTGAATTCAGTTAAAACAAGTTAAAGGCTTAATCAGGAATTTTTGTTTAAATTCTATTTTTTCGACTAATTAAACGATTTGGATGTTTATTCTTAATAGTACATTCGTTGTTTAAATTGCTATTAAGATTTGGTTAGAATATCAGTAACGAGTTTAACACAACCTAACTTTTTTCAATCAATGTTAGTAATTTGATAATTCTAATAATAAACGGTACTTTCGTTCATATCTAACCTTTCGTAAGCCAGAACGCACAATTCCAAGATGAAACTGGGATGGCTGGGGAGACTCCAAGGGCGCGCGGTCACTTATTGTTACATAAACCGCTGTCGCGTCTGAGCTGTTGACATCGTACCATAAATAAACCATTCTCGTGCTTATCGACATTGATTGAACACGATATTAATCGAAAAAAATCCAATCAAGATCTTTACTGATACCAGTTTTAAATAAACCAATATCAAATGATATGAAAAGACAATAAATTAACTGCGAGCGTTAATATTAATGACGACAAAACAGATTCAATAAAATAAACAGGATTTCCAAAGCTGAAATAAGTATGATATAACATAATTCATGTTAAGCCCGAAATTGTGTGGACACGTCAATTTCCATAGGAAAACGCTGAAGCTCGCATCGAATAATATCGAATGTTGTATATATAATTCATAAGGTCGCCTCGGCAAAGCCACTACACCTTTGTGAATAATTTAGATGTCAGACACATATTATTTTTGCAGGGGCCGCGGTCTGCCCCATGTTTGTCCTATAAAATATCATTTGGGGCATAAAAGGAAATATTGTGGAAATCTTCAACGTTAATCCTTTTGCTGACCGTCAAGATAATATTTTTTTAGCCTACGAAAACACAAATAAAGATTAACTTGTAAAAGTAAAAAGATAATTTCTGAAAAAATATATCATACATTAAATATCTTCTAAAATTAAACTAAATACTAAATAAATAAACTCTGGCTAACTATATAAATTTTGTACACGTGTCCCGCGGTTTCACCCGCTACTAAATTAGAAAAAAAAAAACAAACATAGCGTGATGTTATATAGCCTATAACCTTCCTCGATAAATGCACTATTCGACACAATAGTTTTTCATATCGAACCAGTAGTTTAAGAGATTAACGCGGTCAACCAAACAAAATTCAGCTTTATGATATTAAAAGTTTAGATTTGCATGTTTAACATAACATACTACAGATTTCAACTGATATAAAGTAAATTTGCAACAAATAACTATCTCAATCAAACAGTCAATTTGTCGTATCAAGATAGACGCGATATCGATTGAGTCTAAAACTATTAATCCGTCGCACCGAATCCGAGGTGCTTGTTTACCAAATTCGCTCACAATACCTCAATCTACGTGCAAGAGTCGAGCTTTCTAACTGAATTACATCCAGTCTCTGCACAATCCCACGCCATCAAGCCATTATTAACCCTTTCAAGGAGTCACAATCACAATTTGCGGTTATTTGTCAAGCCGCGTAATGTGCTAAAACATTTCGTTTAACATCTCGTTTTAGACTAAGATTTTCGGCTTGATCTCTTAATGTTTTTGTGATGCTCGGTGTTGCGGTGTTAACTGTGGTAATTGGCTTGTGTAACGCTTGTTTGATGTCGTACAATACCACTGATGTGTTTGTGGAGATAGGATTTATTGTGTTTAAATTACCGTGTTCTCATGAGCACGTTGCTGTAATTCTTGAACCTCTCGCTTTATCTTTATTTAGATAGTTAAGAGTTAATTATACTCTTGCATACATTTTCTTTAAATTTATGTTACTTAGGTACTTGATTAATCATATCTGTTCATGCATAGCTATTTCTACTTGAACGTTTAAGTAATGTTTATAAATTTTAACCAGTACTTATAGCTTTAGTGTTCCTAAGCTTTTATGTAAAAGTGAATATTTCAAATAATGCTACTTGAACTATTCACCGAGGCACTATTCAGGCGCTATAATGTATTCGTGACGTCTAATTTTGCAAACTCATAAATAATCTGTCACCTCCACATTACAGTGCTATTGTGCTCAGAACAATAAGGTTCTACCAAGGAGTATTTTGGGTCCAATTCAGGCAACTCAATCTGGTTTGCCACAATATGCATTCCCACGCACGAGTCAGAGGTCGTGTTTTGTTTACCGGTAATTTTGACATCATTTTGCTTTCTCCGTTGTGAATACGTCGATGCGTGCTCACGATATACGTTTCGGAAATTTCAAAAGGTTAACTTTATACATTAGTGTTTAAGTAATTGATGGCGTCAAAACCGTTGCGAAATGTTTCGTAAAATCAAACATGTTGTCTCGACATTACGATTAGTTACATAAGAGTAAATGTAGATCAATTTGTTTAGAATAACTCAAACGGAGAAACCGCAACTTTTTATGTTAATAGAGTCAAACGAGTAATCGTTTTACCCATTAACGTATGCAATATTTTGATCGCTGCATTATTACTAATGTGAAACAAAAAAAACCTTCCAGTTATAAAGAGAATGAAATCACTATTTCATTACTTAATTTGTTTCGTCATTATTATTTTTCTTTCTTACAAGCTCAACCAATTGTATACTACATTCCTCTTAATTGGGTAATACAATGAAACATACGTCCCCGCTTGGATCACTACCGCCTTGTTTGAACCCAATAAGTGAGAGATGAAGCGGAATAATCGATTCGACAAACAAGAGGGCTCCGCGGTAATGCGTCTCGATACATCGATACAACCCGATGGATTCGAATTGGAATCGATTCGCGGGACATATTGCGGCCGTATTATTCTTGATCACGTTTCCCTAGTGTATTAATGGGATGTGTGTTTGAATGTCATTATGTGAGGCTCAATTCTTAGTTCTTGTTCATTTTCATACGTCTATGTAACATGTATGTATATATGAAATTGTTGTTAGTACATTGATGTGCATTTACCTTGTTACATTTTAATACTCTTTACGGACTTAAATGTTCTTTTTTATTTTGCGTACGAATTTGTTACGACGACAGCCAACCGCGCTAAACTGACATGAAACTTTTTGTTAAGAACATTTTCAATACACTTGTCTTCGCATATGATTACCACAGGACTGAAGGTTATTTTGGCCAAAAATATTGTCTAGCTATATGCTTGCTATATAGCTATATAACTTTGCCAGATTTCTGGGTATTAGGCCAATGCTCGACATCTGGATGGCGTATTTGATTTAAAAGAATTCATTTTATTAACCATACATATTTAACTTTATTTTTATAAATCAGAAATAGGTGTGGCTGAAGTACCACGGTCATAAACAAAAATTTATATCCAGGATTTATAGATTTCCAAAGGTATTACCTATACTTTAGCCGTCTCATCTCACATTAGAATAACAATGAGATAACATAAAACATCGCATATCGTTTTTGGCTTCCTTTACAACAAGTCGTTAAAAGAAACATAATCATATATTCTTATTATGTCGGCATATGTGGAGTTTATACGCTTTGTCATGCCCTCCTGGGCCATCGAGGGTTGACAAGTACTTCAGTTAGCCGCCTAATTCACTACTTAGGCCTTTGGGAACGGTTAACAAATCATATCCGTAACTATAAGTAAATACAGTTTAGTTCATTATACGTGACCCTACGCAATTAGTTGAAGATTGGTCCGTATACGATTTTTGTACAGGCTGTTTGTTATATAATTGTGTTTAATGAAGGTTAGAACCCAACGAATTAGGTGGCACTACCCATTTCTGCTTAATAACAGCAAGATTTAACATTTTGGTTGGAGGTGTGTAGTGAAGGATACATATTTTCTACCACTAAGAGCTCATAACGAATCTGTGGGCTACCTCTGGTAGAACTGAAATACATACTAGAATTGATTATAGATATTCATGGGCGATAATAACTTATTATCAGGCGACTGCTTGCTGGTTTCCTACTGCAATTTTTTATACAGTGGTATGCAGCAATTTGGTTACCGGCTCACTTTCCTAGAAGGCGACCATATTAGTCCCCGGAAGTAGCAACATATCTGAGTTTGAGTTTAGATTTTACCCCTGTTCTACATGTTCTAGATGTCCATGGGAGGCAGTGAGCACTTACCATCAATAGGACTGCATGCTCGTTTGCTACTTGAAGAAAAGGAGAATTGTTTTCTGAATTAGTTAACTTAATTAAAAAGTAATTTATAAATGTACTTGGACTTCAGCTTAAATTAAACTTATTAAGTTAAGAAACTTGACCATTTGCAAAGTGGAGTTTTCGTGCTTATTCACGGTTGGAAGTTAAAACGTGAGTCAGCAATGAGGAGAAAGTTCTAGTAATTTTATAACTTTTAGTGGGAATCGACTGACTGATGCCTAGAAATTAAATTAAACTACTCCGAAATAGTTTCCTGTGGTTTCGTACGTTATGTGTGAAAAGTATGAAATTTGCAGAGAGAAAATTAATTCATACTAGCTTTTCCCGGGGCTTTAAGTCATGTTCAACAGTAACTAGTAACATTCTTAATAATAGTAAAACAAAAAAACTGACTGCGTAGAACGATTTTTTGTTCATAATAATTATAATTATATATCTGATTTGATGATCAAACGGCAATTTTTCGATATAATAGTCAAGTAAAAGTACTATAATATGTATATTTTTAGAATGGTCTGTCTACCAGCTTTCATTTTATACCCATATTGTCGCAATAATAAAAAGTCGTCCCTCCCTCCCTCTTTTTCCGCTTTTTGTTGGCGCCATTTTTTTAAATTATATAGTCCTCGTCACTCTTCAAACTGCGATGATTCTAATGATATGTCATACGTCACTATCCGTCAAGCCGTTTAGGCTCTAGCGCGTAATCAAGCGAAAGTCTATTTCAACTATCCTAATCACCACATTCGCCATTTAGTTTTGACTTCGTTAGAAACATGTAATTACCATTTTTGCTCACGAATAGTTAAATTAAAGCGCTTTTCGCGAGAAGCTTGCACAGTTGTACAAATAAACTGCACATAGCCAAGAAGATAAAAATAGATTCAGTAGAGTGAACTCAGCTTTGTTTTAAACAATTGCTGCTAGTATTTCCGCTTCGTATATCCCCTGTTTATTCGCTTGCACAAGCAGTTTTGGAGTACAGGTTTGTGTGTTTAAATTTTGAAATTGCTAACGTTGTATTATTGAAATTGAAATGAAGGCGTTTTCTAATAACAGAAGTCTTAAGTGCCGCTGTGTTCTAGTTTGCTTTAAAAGCGTTTAAGGCTTATCAACTCAGTACTTAGTGGTAGCAACGCATCTAGGATTAATCAGATACAAAATATTTGGACTTAATTAAAAAGATGGCATTTCAACATAGTTATTTTTAGTTAGTTTGTCAACCCGCGTGGCAGAGCGGTCACCATACCGGTCTGACACGCAGTGGGTCCCGGGTTCGATCCCCGGCCAGACAGAAATG
>DWND01000500.1:0-10120 GCA_018250195.1 Cecropterus albociliatus | reverse complement strand
CACACTCACCCAGCAGCAGCGGCGCGTGCGGCCGCAGCTCGTCCCGCGCGCAGTGCAGGTGGGCGCGCGCGGCGGGCCGCTCCCCACACTCACCCAGCAGCAGCGGCGCGTGCGGCCGCAGCTCGTCCCGCGCGCAGTGCAGGTGGGCGCGCGCGGCGGGCAGGCAGCGCGCGGCGGCGGCGGGCCGCTCGGCCGCCAGCAGCCGCAGCAGCGCCGCGAGGAACTCGTCCAGGTAGAGGCGGCCCTCGTCCACGAGGTGCGCCTGCGCGAACTCCGACGCGCGCGGCGCCTCCAGCGTGCGGAACACCGACCGCAGCGTGAACTTGCTCGCCTGCGGGTAGTATCAATTTTGTGTTATTTACGCAACGTAACAAATTTCGTATTACATATGGTATGCAAACGCCACACAAATTTAAATTTACACCGTTTTTATGTTCGACATTTTTCAGTACATTAATCAGTTATATGTTAAACAAATTTTAATTAAATCCAGTTCGAAGGACCTCGAAGGAATTCAACAGTAACTACCTGGAGTTTAATATTAGGATGAATTGTTTAGTAATAAACAATTCAATAATAATCAATGTCCTACATATCTTAATCATCACTATTAACTCACCCTAACAACAGCAGGGTTATTATCACATAAGTGCAGCAAGAAGCAGGGCAGAGATGCAATAGACTGATCCACCAGGGCCTCAGACTTAACCCTGCTAGCGATGATCCCGAACAGCCGTATGGAGTTCTCCCTGAGCTGAGCACAATCCGTACTCATGAATGGCCGGATCTTCTGAGAAATGGAAACCAGCTCGCGATCGAACTCCTTATCGAGTTCTTCGGTTTCCGTCAGCAGCCGACTAAGACCTTGGATCGCTGCGAGAGGTACGTTGTCGATTGGTGACCTGAAACCGACAATATTGATATTAATCCTTGATTCTATTCTAAATACATAGTAAGTGCGTATTTTTTAATAGTATTATTAGTTTGTATTTGTAACTATTAGTAGTTTTACAGATGGTAGGATCCTTCGTGGTATAATAGTCAATACAACGGAGGATACCATTTCTGTTTAATAACAACAGTGTTAAACGCTGCTATGTTGGGGTTTGGAGAGTGTGGTGATATTGTTTAATTCAATATCGATCCTTAGCGATCCTTAGTCTTAATGGGGTAGCAATTCACCTGTTGACAACTTGACGTAAGACCCATCTTATGTGGGGTTTACAAATGTCCACGAGATGGGCTGCATGGTCGTTTACTACTTCTATATAATAAAAAAAAATTCATACTGAACTTACTGTGTCTGCTTTGCATCAACACCCTGGCTAAGAGCGTTGAGGGCTTGCGGGAACGCCTGCGCACGATGCTCGCGGCCGAGCTGCGATATGTTGGCGGCGCCGCGGAGACAGGCCGCCCGCACGCGAGGGTCCTCGTCCTTCCAGCCTGTGTTCAGGGTCGCTAGGACTGTCTCGATGAGTAGTGGATTGTCGTTGCACCTGGGTAAGTTTAATTCGTATAGTTTAATCAGGTGCGTCAAGTGATTTTATAAATCTATAAAAATTGGCGTAAGCATTGCTTTGTTAAGGGGTCGTTGAGAAATAAAAAAAAATGGACTAGCGTCTGAATTTTTTCACCTTATGCTAAAGGTGGAAGGTTGGGGAGGGAGGATCTGGAATACATAGATTCTAAAATATATAAAAAAAAGATCCGTTCTGTTTAAACATTTCTCACTTTTTTGCTTACAGTAATGGCCCGCTTGCCCGCTCTTAGCATAGACGAGAAAAAAGCTTTGAGACTCCCCCAACCTTTTCTTATTCTGCCCCCCTCTTATATATTTACAGACCTTGATTTGAATTCTACGAGCAGTACGAATCTCACCTGCGAACATTTTTCCAACACATGCCTATAATAGAGCAGCGGAGCCAGCTCATTCACCTGGCCAGCGTCCATCGTACCTGTAGTTGGGCAAGCAAGCTCTGTCGTGCTCCACCGCCAGGCACAGCGAGCACTCATTCACCTGGCCAGCGTCCAACGTACCTGTAGTTGAGCAGGTCGGCCAGCAGCACGAGCACGGCGGTGCGGTGCGGCGGCAGCGGCGAGCGCGCGTACTGCGCCACGCGCGCCACCAGCCGCGACAGGCCGCGCGCGCGGGCCAGCGCGCCGCCCAGCAGCGGGGCCAGCTCCAGCAGCGTGCTCGAGCTGTCGCCGTGCTCCACCGACAGGCACAGCGAGCATGCCTCTTTCACCTGCACATGTTGGACGTTTAAGTACCAGGTTAATTATCAATAACTAATTAACCTAGTACCGAATCTTGGCGCTTTGTGATTTAACTTCAACGGCACCGCTGCCATACTTCTATCTGTTCATTTAACACTGCTAGTAGAGCAGGGTTTAAATACTGCTGTATTCTGATTTTAAGGATAAGGTGACGGAAAGAGATGAGTGTAAAAAAATAATGTTCAGTAGGTAACTAGAAATTGATGACCATACCAAAAGTTAGAAGTACTTTTAGAATTAAATCTGGATAACATAACGATACAATAATGATAACGAGAACATAGCGATTACAAAACCATTACCTTATGACAATCGGCCTGGTCGAGGAATGCATTGAACGTGTTGACTGTGATCTTCGCAGGGGACAGCCGTATCGCTTCCCTGTTGGGCACATACCCAAGTCGTTCCTGCCCCTTGGTACTAGGTAACGAGTAGGCGGGCGGTTCAGCCTCAATATAGCAGGCAAGGGTAGTGTATAGCACAGCGAATAAGTCGGAGAACTTCTCTATGCAAATGGGTCGCATTGAGTCCTCTTGCAGCATCTCGCCTAGCGCGCTCACTAACTGCAAGTGAGAGATGGTAAAATGTCCAGAAATAATACTAATTTCTTACCTTACTTCTTTATTAAGTTCTACTTTAAGTTTTATTTGTTCATGGACCCCCAATTATTTGAAAGTAAATACATATTGTAAGGAATCATGGGTCCATGTGGAAATTTATTTAACAACATACATGGAGATCTGACACCAAATCAGTCTGATATGAGTTTCTGGTTTGATTCCTGGCCAGACAGATATCTAAATAGTGGCGTAGCTGCTGGAGGACTATTCAGGACATGCTCCAGTTCCCCCAAGCCCAGCAGGCCCTTTGGACTCTGGGTTACAAACTATAAATTAAAATTGAACTAACAATGTTCTCCCACATTTGGAATAACATAATTAAACCAGAGGCCCCAAGGCCTACCTAGCTATGCCACTGTATCTAAATGATGAATTTTGATTTATATTTTGGGTCGGGGTATTTGTGATGGTAAAGGATCGTCTTTTGTACTAATATTTCTACCAAAAATTATTATAGAAGAATTCGTAGTGGTTCGACTTCGAATGTACCCTACTACTCCTTAATAGCACCGGTTTTAAGTGATCATCATAAGCATGTGGCATTTCAACTTAATAATTTGCTAGAAAAGTCTCCCGCCAGGTCAGTTACTCACGCCTGAGGAGCGGTTACACTATATCAGTCTCAGTTCGAAGTTCGTATGTATCTAATATGTTGAGGAGTCTTCGAAAGCGTGTTTCACAATATTAGTCGCGCCATCTCTTGATAAAACGCCACATGTCTCTACCAACGTGTCAAAAAGTTCACAAATTAATTAATACTTACAGTGAGCGGTTGGAGTGCTGCTATGTGGTTCTCTGTTATATGGTATGGATCCTCGTACAGTTCTATAGACGTCATCAGCCTGAGGAAGTTGTCGACGATCGCTACAGCCAGGCTTTCATCCTTGGCCAAGTGACGCCAGCTGGATACAACGCATCTAAGTGTAGAACAAGTTATACTGAATTAAAAAAATCTCTAGTTAGTGTTCACAATGTTCACAAATTAGTGTAAAGTGTTATGAAAAATAGATCTTTCAAAATGATAACCTTATTTAGTTTAGTAGTTAGTTATTAAGCTTAATTAAAAATAGAAGCGTTTACTGGGACTTAACATTGTTTGTGTGGCTATCCAAATTTTATACGGTTCTAGCATTTTTAAACTTTTGCCATGAAAAATAATACCGTAATATTTTAAGCATACAATTATATTATGTTTAAAGGATTTTAGTACATTGAATATATATCAGTTTACATGTAATTAACTTACGGTTTCAATGGTATCCTTTGCCCCAACAACACAGCCGTCACAGCGTTGGAGTGATGCCGCGTCAACGAAGTAAGCGGCCTCATTAGCCTGTTTGCCGTTTCAGGGCATGCATCCATCGTGGACAACATCACTTCCACGATCCTCTCTATGCTTTGGAATAAGTCTTGACCCTTTTTTATGAAATATGCATCTAAAATAGCACTTATGCCGACACTTCGGAGCTCTTGGTCATCATAACCTTCTAGCAGACTTTCGATAAACTGCATTGTATGATGGTGTGGAATTTTCACTGATATAGTATCGCATAATGTCATGCAATAATCGGTTATCATGTTCAGATCATTCGTCAGTATGTTGTTCTGCATTAGAGTTAGACTGGCCATGCATTCGTCCTCCGGTTCCACTGTATGGCCTTCGTACAGATCTTGAATCTGAATTATCAGCTTGATACAGTCCACTGTGGTCAATCTTACTGGGAAGTTCGTATCAGCCACACCCGGTATAATAAGGCCGAGTAAATAACCCATCTGACCGAACTTACTGGGTGTTTCATAGTTCAGTTTGACATTTTTAATATAAGAATCGAATACGACTTGCAGGATTAGCACCGAGGCAGTCCGGATTTCATCATTTTCATTGCGAATCCAATCTGTCAATAAACTGATCAAATCATCTATTGTGCTCAAACACGTAGATTGGATAATTAGCTCTCTGATTAAAGAGTGCAATAGACTCAACGAATCGTTTAAAGTTTTCGCTAACAGATCGTTTTTATAACCGTTTCCTTCGATCTCGTATTTCCGTTTGAACGAAGACAATTCGCCGAAGATACTGTTGAAAAGAACTCTCAATATCGTATTTCTTTCTTCTGGTAATATTCCTTTCTGTAACTTAGTAAGTGCTTTCGAAGCCTTCACTATTATTGGATATAGTTCGACATTTCTTTTGTCCAGATTAGAATTGTATATCTGTTCTAAAACCGCGTTAAGAAGCTGCCAGCGATTTCTTAAAGCGACATTGTGGTGAGACGCAGGATGTAGGGCCTTGCTTATATCGTAAAGCGTAGTGATACTGGCTTTACACAAGTCAAATTGTGGATTCGATTTTAAAATATCAAACAATATTGACGTTACGTTATCACCTAGTCTTGCTAGCACGTGAACATCCAGACACTCTGACGCTACCTTGCCATAGCACGTTATTACAGCAAACTTTACGATAGCCAACTCCAACTCGTTTTTGGAGTTTCTAGCTGAAAGGAAGTTGAGTAACTTATTCCCACGTTTAGCTTCGTTCTCTTTGTAAATTGCGTCAAGTTCGTTAAGAATAAATTCACCGTGCTGCCTTGAAGCAATTCCTACAGCTTTACTGACATAATTTACGCTTTCCATAGGAATGGATTTCAAAGCGAGGAGAATAATTTTTAAGACGCTTTCAACAACGGCAGCATTAGACATGTGGCACGACAATATCGCCAGGTATTGTAAAGATACACCCTTGATCATAGGTCCCTGTTTCTTTGTGAGCACTTGCTTTGAAATCAGGGATGATATTGACTCTACCCATTTATTGCTGTTCACTTGTTCCACCGCAGACACCAGCAAGTCCAATAACATCCCATGCCATTGATCTTTCGATTCATTTTTTTCTACAAATTTCAATAATCTTTGAATCTCAACTGTCCACGAATTTTTCAAATTCTTATGAACGTCTCCTGAGAAT
Organism: Cecropterus albociliatus; assembly: GCA_018250195.1. NCBI lineage: Eukaryota > Metazoa > Arthropoda > Insecta > Lepidoptera > Hesperiidae > Cecropterus > Cecropterus albociliatus. Next base: position 4,255 of record DWND01000500.1, on the reverse strand, counting down.
TCTTCCAGGAACACTAGAAGGTTTTTGTTCCTTTCTGTTTGATCGGGGTCTACTACGTGCGTGAGACATCGTACGAAGACCAAATCAGGCGAGGATTTCACTTCGATCTTCTCCAACTTCTCTGCTTCATCGTCGGCGATTACTGCTGAATTGTTTTGTAGTAGCGACGTTAAGCACAGACTGACTGTTGACATTGAAGGTGTGAATTCATCGACTGTGAGTGCGTTAAGCAATAAATTTCTCAACTGTGTTCGCACGCTTGTCACCGTGTTACACATGAGAATTAGGGAACTCTTGCAAGTGTCGTGCAGATCAGTGATTTCGATTTTCGAAGCGGGAGGTGGTATTTCGATACCGCAATGCTTTATGATAAACTCGACCATAGCAAAGTCTTCTGCTGTTACGATGCAATTTCTGTACACTAACCCGACTATTGCCTTCACGAGCAATTTTTTCATTTTCAAACCCTGTTCCATCATTGTCATCACTTTTAGAATAGCAATAAATTTAGTAGAGAAATTGTCTATGAAAACCTGTGAAGATGTTGTTAAATGTGTAAGAATTATAACAGCTTTCATTCTGTCTTTCTCTTGGTTATTTTTACATTGATGCAAAAGTCCCTCTATGGTTTGATCTGGAAACTGACCGGCCATGTGGTCAAAGCAGCGTAAGACTTCGAAATGATTTTTAACAGTTTGCGGTTGGTCATAATCCGGCTCCAGTAGGACCAAATTGAACATGACATGGTTTATAGAGTTAATGACGCTATCATTAAGCGTCAATTTTGGGTTTAAAGTTGATGGGGACAGCAAATACGATATACACTGACTGATACAGTAGAAGTTTATCATCGGTTTGCGGTACAAAGACAGCAATGAAAGTACAAATTTATTGACTGTTTCGTTGAATTGCCTTTCAGATATCAATCTGGTTATGGGACCTAGGGCCTCGAGGACAGATTCTGACACTTTGGGCTCGTAGGAAGGAAGCCATTGGTTGTACAGCACATCGAATATTACTGAGAATTCTGTGACAAAATTGTCTTTGATCGATGTTATATTGTCGTTTTCTACATTGTCGCCAATCTGTTCGCTAACAGCTACAGCGAAGTGGCCGAATGCTGTAAAAAATCAATAAATCTTTATAAAAACGATAAGTACAAATTATTTTTAAAAATTCCTACAATATTTTTCAAATAATTTTATCGGTCGACTATTTTAGGGTAGCACAAAATTAACTCCAAAACCTTATAGCTACTCTAAAAAGAAAAGGATATTAAATAAATGAAACGAAATTACTGAAAATTAGAACACCTTAGATAATAATCTATATTTAATTTGCTCAGACATAGTAACCTAAGGTACAACTATAATACCTACCATAGGCGAACGCCTGCTTAATGCCATCTTGCTTGGCGAGGGAGAGCAACGGCAGCATCTTAGCTAGTATTTCCTTCACGTGTGGCACCACACCGTGCGTGTTGACGGCGGCCAGAGTGCCCAGCGTATGGGCGATCGTGTAGTGAGGAACAGATGATGGCGACAGCTGGTTTATTAGTGAGCGTAGAACCTGAACAAGGGAATGGCTTGTTTTAAAATTAGTTATTCATTCATCCTTTTTCCTGATACCTGTGTGTATGGTTGTGTTACCTATCGTTTAAGAACCGAATGTGTTAAGGTTACTTATTGTTTAACCGACGTACATAAAAGCGTTAAGTTGTCGCACCGACCAGATTGGCGATATGGCTCGTCGCACTGCAGCACTTTACATCGTTCGATCCGCGTATTCTTTAGCGAAAAAACATTACGACGCGTTTGCGCAACGCTCAACGCCTAGCAGCGCGTTGCGGCACCGCTCCTGCAGTTTTTATGTGTATTGGCCCTTGGAGTGAAAACAATCAAACCTGTAACTATATAAGTCCTTTACACTTTTACTATATATGTCCTTTTATGTCCTTTGCATAGCCACTACCTCTCCATCTGAAGGAGGCCCGGAGACTGCTACTCTGCTCCAAAGCTAGTTAGAAGAGATGGATAAAGTAAGAGTAAATGGCTACTATACTTTTAAACACGGAATTTTCCAACAAAAAGTTCAAAGTGTTAGATTACACATTTATCAAATGTCTGGTAATAGTTCAAATAATAAGTATGTTTACATAATGACTCACAGTGATCTGGCTCAGTTGGATGCTGTTCTGTTCACAAGGCCATACTTATAACATGTGGAATATATATAATTATTTTGTATCCAATTTATTTATCATAATAGAGTGGTTTATGGGGTACGTGAACAGGAACAGAACAGGGAGGGGGAGGCCCCTTAGTATAATTGAGAAAGAAATGTGTTCAAACAGTAGGACCTTTTTATTTATGTTTTTATTAATAAACAAGCTTTTAACCCATATTTAACCTCCATCGGGGTTGAATTTCTAAAAATCCTTCGTTATCATTCACTTACACCTTGAAGATGATATATAAGTCAGTGAGTCGGAATTGCCTTTTATATATATAGATATCAGAGTCTTTTTAATCAAAACGCCCCTTGGCATAGAGTGAGCAAAAAAAATTAAAAGTATAGCTAATATTTTTTTTCCGATAACCACTGTTGGCTGTCCCCCTCTTTACAAAGCTATAGTTATACCCATGACAATGTAACATATCATAACTCATGTGACATATCATACCAAATCCAAATACTCATGGCCCACGGCTACCAGGACTGCAGAAGCACCAAGCTGTACAACTGGCTCGTATGAAGGATTCTCTGTCATCGCTCGCAACATGGAGTTGACGAGCTCTGCGGCCACTTGAGGGTCTAACTTCTTCACCTGGTTGACACATGTTTGTTCTAGCACCCTGCAAATTTAGTAGTTGACATTCATTTTTTACAATAATATGTATTGCACAATATTGCACGATTATAGTAGGCACAATAAAATATAATTTACAAGCTTTTATCTCCTATTTAACCCCCTGAGGGGTTGAATTTCTAAAAATCCTGACTTATCGCTCACTTACACCATAAAAGGAAACCCTGTATCAAATTTCAAGGTTCTAAGTACAGTAGTTTCGGCTGTGCGTTGATACAAAAGTCAGTGATTCGGAATTGCCTTATACATATAGATAATGTTGTTGCAAGTGTAATTTTCCACTCATTTATTAGTGTGCAGGGCATGCAATTATTCACATTAATTGAATCCTTACATATCATTATCAAAATGTTTTCATGTTTTTGTGTGTGTTTTTGTAATTAAGAAAAACTGCAAAAGAAGTGTTTTTGTAGTTAATCAGAATCTGTAAAGCAAACATTTTTAGTACCTACTACATTTAGTACCTGCTTAACCCTATTGCTGAGAATTGCAATACAGAATTAACTGCAAAACAGTCATATTTTGAATATCTAAATGCTGTCAAAAATTTTTTGCAATGAAGAAATAACTGTAGATGAAACAATATCATTCAATAATACTAAGAACTACTGTTGAATATTATATATATTACTGGTACACACATAATCTTGTGACTTTTCTGAGTTAACTTAAAACCATAATTCACAATTAGTACATGAGATCACACACTGTTTTAATACAAATGAATATTTTTTAAGAACCAAAAAATCTTTATTCTCAAGCATAAACCATTAGGATATTTATGAATACATTTAAATTAATGAATTTTAAATTTAACTATTATGTAAAGTCTTAACACTATTTATTCATGAGATTCTCAAAACAATTTAAGTACAAACATGTTTTCTTGGCTAGTAACATGAATATTGACATTACAAGGTACTGATATAATTATTAGGTAGTTTGTATAATTCTAGAATGATACTTACTTCACAATATTGCCCAACTGAGTAACATTGGCTTTAGGCGTATTTTTGTAAAAGTCGCAAAATATTTCTATCACTTCATTTGGATAGGAGCTGGCTATCTTCGTGAGCGATTTAATAACAACGTTGTTGACAGAATTATCGCTATCTCCACTCGCTTTTATTAGCACTGTCACCGTATCTGCAAAATAAATTCACATATTGACCAAGAAGTCCTACAAATGTTATACGCAGGATAATTCCTTGTAGCATACCTTTTAAACACTCGGATTTCGCCGACATCTTGCCACTTAACAATCTTCTACGCACTAATTACTTTATAATAACACTAATTTTCCTTCGTAAATATAAATTTACACGAAAGCAAACTGAAAAATAAATACAAAATTAAATTCAACTTCCACCATAAATATAAAATTTA
>DWND01000499.1:0-10123 GCA_018250195.1 Cecropterus albociliatus | reverse complement strand
TATCGTGAGTGCCATGAATAAAAACAAAGATTACCAGGTGGTAGAAACAATGATGTTCGACCGGGGGAAGTACCACCGCCACACCTATTTCTAGCGTGAAGTAGTTCTTGCTTTTCGGTGGAAGGGTGTGGTCGCCAGCTCACTTATATATGAGGCGACCATTCTAGTCCTCAGGAGTAGTAACGCATCTGTGATCGACTTCAGATAGAACCCCAGTTCTATATGAAGTTGCTTACAGAAGTCCATGGGCGGCGGTAACCAATAACCATCAGGTGCAGTGCATGCGCGTTTGCTACTTCATATTTATAAAAAAAAAAATACACTACACTCCATACAAAGGATCCAGAACAGAAATCTAAATTCATCGTTCAGATATCCTTTGGCTGGGGATCAAACTCGGAGTTCACTGCATGTCAGATTGATACCGGTACCGGTGATTGCTTAGCCACGTGGATCGTCAAATATCTACGGCATACGTTTTAAAATGAATACATACCTAATAAGGTATTTTTTTAGTAACACTGAAGCTAGTCAAACATATCAAACAAAAGAAATCTTTTATTTCCTATTCTCAATAGACTCATCATTTTCCACCATAAACTAAAAACTTTGGGATGAAAAATGTAAGACGTTGCCATAATATGCGCACCTACGTAATAATAACCGGATGTAATGACCCCATCCAACAAAAATATCGTGAACGCAATTCGTCATGTCATTATGCAAGGAAAGGGCGAACTTTACGACTATAATAACGCGAGATGTCTGACTCGCTGCCTCGTGAATAGCGAAACGTTCTTTATTGTACCATGTTTTATGCGAACGATTAACCTTTTAATGTTAGCTGGCCGAGGAATATGGAAATTCAATTCATTCCCACACACGCTTAGGATGTACCTAGGATAGAATGAGGCTACCGACATATTTCACAGTATTGTTTCTTTAAACTATATGTATGTACCTATAAGATAGTATGGCATATATGTGTAAGGTTTACTTATGTGTTAGGAATGTATAATAAACAACATTAAAAACATTAAATATTGCAACTTATGTATGCGCTCCGTTTCGCCATTATGCAGCTACATTTGTACTCGGATCCTTTTCGAGTATATACTTATTTATCTATACTAATATTTAAAAATTGCGATGGTGTGCGTCTGTTTGTTACTCAATCACGCAAGAACCAGTGATCCGATTTACATGAAATTTTGCATTATTTTCTTGGTCAATTGCCTACCTAGTCTACTTTTAGATATTTTGCACTATTTAAAGATGGAGATCATATGTATGTCCCGTAGGGAAGCATGGGTAGGTTCGTAGGGAAGCATAGCGGTGTGCGAATATCGTTCGAATCGAATAATTCAAACTTTCGAATTATTAGGATCTCGACCAATAATTGGAAAAAAATCGAATAATTTTAAAATTTGAACTGTTCGAAAAAAAATCGATTAAATTACGAATAATATTAGATAATATTCGATTTGGAACGAATAATTCATAAGTTCGAATTATTCGCGTAACTCGACGGTTAGGTACCTACTGCAGCTAGTTTCATATAAACATACTCTGGTCATTTATTCACATGTGTTTTAGTCACCGTATATTACAGATTAAGTTGAAATCCTTAAAATTTATATTTCTGCTGTCTTTGCTTAATTCGTTTATATTACATATGCCTTGTCTTTCAACGCAGTTTAGCCCGTAGAGGTGAACTATACTGTAATTATGGTACATAATCTTTTTTTTTCGCCAAATCTATTAGAATATATTTTTAAATTTAAGAAAATTATACGTGCATATTATGTTCATATGTATACGCTTTAAATCCTTACACATCTGAGACCATAAGTTTTATACCTACCTACAAGCAAGGCACTAAATTACAGTTCGCCTTGTATCAGAATTTAAATTTGTATTTGTTCAGCGGAGAGGAGAAAACTTAATTTGTTTTTGATGGATCCTGCTTCGTCACGATGTTCCTGTCAAATCATGCAGTTGATGAAAAGTTCATGGCCCAGTGTTTTCTCGAGAATTGGGTTAAGATACTCATCGTCTCCAGAACTCAAATATTTTATGAAAACGTTAAAAATTTAACAAAATACTTTTTAGATATTTGCTTTGATATTTTGTTACATTTTAAATAGGATTATTTTATTATTCCTCTTATTAAATTTCTATACCTATATTTTCTATATCTATACTAATACCTACATAAGTAAACATTTTAATAGTTATATTAGTCGTGATAGAGCCCTTTGTTCCACCGAAGGCACCACCGCCACACCTACATATTTCTGCCTAACGCAGTGCTAACAATCGTATATTGTTCATGAGGACTTCATTAGTTTGTTTATATGAAAAAAAACTACGCTCTCTACACTCATAGCCCCACACTAGGATTTTCTCCTGTGTCGTGGGTGTCATAGACACACAAAGACGGGTACACAAACACCCAGACCCAGAACAGAAATCTAAACTCAATTCATATTTCTGTCTTGCCGGGAATCGAACCCAGGACCCACTGCGCGTCAGACCGGTATGGTGACCGCTCCGCCACGCGGGTCGTCCAAAGAAGTATCTGAGCTATGATTATTCTAGGTGGGTTTCATTCACAAATATTGGAAAAATCTAATATGAAATCGAAGTGCGCAAATGAACATCGAGGACGTGATGTCAAGGTTCTCATCAATGGTCTTATTGTGATGTGATGCCACAATAGTGGCAATCGCGATCTTATCAACCCCGCAATTTCTCACAGCTGGCACTAGCATTCGTATTCTGGTATGTGATCTATGTATAATTTATGATATATTGAATTAAAGGCTTAAAATTTAAAGTAGATAAAATAAATAAGCATAACATTATTATCATTAAAAATATGTTTAGATAGAAATAAACTTTAGTGGATTTCTTTCTAAGATAAATCAGTATGCAGTTCACCTGAAAGCAAGTGGTCACTGCCGCCCATGGACATTAATAAATAACGGCACATAAAACGAGATGCAATGAAGTGAGATAGAAACCATACCCTTCCGCCAAAACGTACTGCTTCACGATAGAAGTAGATTTCGGATTGATGACGTGTGCAATTAAAATATTTATTATTCGTTGAAACTCAAGTACTTTCTGATATTAATTATTATATTTCTGTTGTAGTTAAGTGACAAAAAATATTTTTTATAGACTATTTAAACAAAAGATACCTATCTATTTATATGTATACGGTGGCCATCCCACTGTTCCAAATGGTTATATTTAAGAACATTTTGACCCGCTTTATGATCTTGGTATGTACCTATCTATGTATCTACGTATGTTACTAAATGTTTGATCGTGATTTTTACCAACATTAATTAATTTTATTAATGACATTGCGTAGATCGAATGACGCGTGTGTTATCCATTGTGTCGATAGATGTAAAGCTAAAATTTTCAGCGCATATTCCAATATTAACGCAGATGGAACGCAGTGTCCGCAATATCGCGTCCCTCACGAGAAAATTTCATTACCGCAGTACATGTTCAATTACCGAATAGTATACAGCCGATGGATAGTTGACTGATATCATATTGCTCCCCATTGATTGATAAATAGGCTCTGATAACTGGAAGCTACTTTCTAGGTAGACAACGTTGTATATTACATTATGCAATTTGATTACCTTTGATGGGCTGAAATTGCAAGTATCGCATTGAATTAAACATTTTCGAGACTAAGTTTAATCAGTTTGAGAGTACGTATAATTCATTACTTGCTTCGCGAGTCTTCGTCGTAATAAATGTTTTATACCCACATCTTGTTAGTGTGAATAGTTTCGTATTGTATTTGAATTAAGTTCACTTGTGTTTTTTTCTCGCATTGTAAAACCATAAGTAGGTACAACAATTCAAATGTTTTAAGCTGGATTCTTATGATAAACATTGACGGTATTTCATCGTCGCTTTATTGTACAACATGAGATTTAAGCTACTTAAATTTCAGTAGTCATTGCCCATAGAGAAATGTACATAATTTAAAATAGAAATTGGTACTTTGGTCGAGGATTAAGTGGAAGCAGCAGCTTAAAATTTGTATATATCCATTAAACCAGAATATAGTAATGGTACTCTGTCACAATAAGGGCCAAATATCTTAGTATTAGGTATACTCGACGACCCGCCTGGCAGAGCGGTCACCACACCGGTCTGAGACACTAGGGGTTCCGGGTTTGATCCAAGGCCCGATAAACATCTGAATGATGAATTTTAACTTCTGTTCTGTATATGTATATGGGTGTTTGTGTATTCGTCTTTGTGGGTGTCTGTGGCACCCACGATACAGGAGAAAATCTTAGTGTGGGGCTATGAGTGTAAAAGCGTTATTTCTATATCGCATGCAGGTCTGTCCCTTCAGCCTCGTATTAAAAATTGTTATTTCCCGTAGGCTTTAAGTCGGAGACTATAGACGACGCCATCGTGGTTTATAGTACGTTTAGCCGGTGTACTATCAATAAAGTGAATAAATTGTGAACAAGTGCAAGGCAAGGAAAGGTGAGGCCACGACAATTATGCTTTATTTACCTAATAAATAATGTACAAAACTCGAAACAAACTTCTAGTATTGGAAAATTAAGAGTCTTAGATATTTAACATATATATTTTTTATCAGATTGAAGGAGCAAACAAACATGCATCCACCTGATGGTAAGTGGCAACTGTCGCCCATGGAAATCTGTAAGCGACTTCATACAGAACAAGTGTTCTATCTGAAGTCGATCACAGATGCGTTGCTACACCCGAGGACTAGGATGTTCGCCTCAAATACAAGTGAGCCGGCAATCACACACTGCGGTGTGTGATTGCCGGCAATTACACAAATAGGTGCGGCGGTGGTACCTACCCAGTTGAACTACATTGGTTCTACCACCAGGTATATGCTCTAATTAACGTATGAAAAGCCATACAATGTGACTAAAATATTTATTAAAATTTTTAAGTCATAGCAATATCATTACTTTATGTGCTTTTAGATTTTTCAGAATAAATCCAATAAGGGCATAATTTTAATAATTTATTTCATTGTGGCTGATGCTTAAGGAGATATACGTTACTAAGCCCGATTATCCTCCTAAGTTTCCCTTGTGTTCAAAGTGAATGTATTGGAGCGGAATGTTCCACGTCAGAGGTAAAAGCAAGTATTCATGTTTAATTTCGCCCCGCATGAGAGCCCGTAAAAACTCTTTCATCTGGACCCAAATTCCTAAGGATGAATTGTTTTTCTCTGAGACGTTGCATTTTTATCAGCTCACAGGGATATTTATTTATAAATACGTTACGTTTATATATTACTAGCTTTTGCCCGCGTGTTCGCTCGCGTTAAGAAGTATAAAAATTGACAAAGTTTCATACAAACGTTCATCCCCTATTTATCCCCTTAGGGGTAGAATTGATTAAAGTCCTTTCTTAGCGGATGTCTACGTCATAACATCTACCTGTATGCCAAATTTCAGCCCGATCTGTCCATTGGTTTGGACTGTGCGTTGATAGATCACTATGTCAGTCAGTCATCTTTGAGTTATATATATTTAAATATTACGCTCTGTCCGGTTAGGTGCGCATACTACGTCAGTACGACAAAATAAATACAATTAGGTACATATGCAAATATTGTTTTCATTTATTTTTTATTTAATAAAGGTAGCAATTTACAAATTGATTATTTTCAGAATTAGTTATTTTAGGTATTGCACCAGCAAATAGGTTTTTTAGAATCTAGATGGTTACTAGAACTTAGAGTCTAGAGCTAGTATCCTTTTCGCGAATTAATCATATGTCGTAACTTTTTGGCTTACTTTATTTACTTTCTTACGTTTCATTAAAACAATCTATATTTACGTTTTACATTGAAAAGTATCGATAAAATCATAAACAATGATCGTAACGTAATTAACTCGCACTAAGGGTACCGTGGGTCAGAATTCGTTTGAAGACTACGAGTGACAAAAAAAAGTCAAAAGCTTTATAACAAATGAAGGTTTCGAATTTAGGAGTAATCTGCAGGGATGCCATCTTTGCTCCAGTCGAGTTTTACAGTCTCTCCTGTGCGTGCACTTTCTTCAGCTGCGGTGGCGATCTTGCTTATTGCTAGAGTTTGCCAACTAGTTACGTCCATTGGCTCTCCATCTACGAACATTTAAATAGGGTATTAATTCAAACACTATTACAATTTTTAAAGTTTCAAGACTATTCTTGACTGAGGTATTTTTAAATCAGTGTAAGTTGTTTGTTGTTTTTGAGCCAAGGTACCTACAAATAAAACAATCGTACAAAACTTAGCAAAATAGACAGCATTTGTATGGTATGTGCATTACGTACTACACATTTTACCCTTGGAACATATTAGATGCATTCCTTAACTGAAATATACTTAAAATCTCCTGATAACTTCCTAGGAAGATATCGTTCTCTTTAATAAATAAATGTTATAAAAATATGTTCCTATGTCGACTCTTACATTTTGTAGTCTCAACAGGAAGAGTGGCACTCAACTATTCTTGTACTTTTTTATAAAAAGGAACATTAAGATGATTTGATTAATCTCTTTTGAAACTTTAACTTACATTGGACAACATCCAGGAAATGCTCCAATTCACGCTGGTAACCGATCTTGAAACGTGATGGAAACGAATAGTAGATAGGGTTCAACTTAATACCCTCATGCCCAAGTGCTGTTTCGGTAGAATGACGTGGTCTTTCGTTCTCTACTTTAATCATACCTGAAAATAATCATGTTCGAAATATTATTATCGCATCATTTAAAAGTAAAATCTCATTGCAACTCATTATAGCTGCCTTGTTAAATTTTATTGATCTGTTGACATACACTTACAGATTTTTGCTTCTTATTTGATATATTTTAATTAGGCATGCCGGCGGTTTCATCCGCGTTTCAAAATATATCATTTATAAGATTTTAACAATTAATTTTTTTTTCAGAGATCAGATGGCAATTTACTAACTTTAGCGCATTCAATACAAATAGCTGTAAAATATACTCTTGTCGTCGCAGCGGGGTTCTCGTCAACTTAATTATCTGCTTCTTACAATGTAGAAGTAGGGTAGTAAAATAAATTGATAAAATGTAAACCCGATCCAGCGAGAATACTTGAAATGCTTTAAAGAGCGTAATTTTCTTTGTAGTAACTATAGTATTATTTGTACCTTTGTTTCCGAATACTTCAAGTCTTTGGTCGTATCCGTAAGCGCAGTAACGGCTATTATCCCCTAAAGCGATGGCACCCGATGGGAAGGTTAGGACGAAAGCAATCGTGTCAAAGTCATCAATAGCCTTAACCTCAGGAATAAGAGCTGTAGCAGTCGCTTGTACGCGGATTGGGAGTTCTCCCAATATCCAACAGCACATGTCAAAGTCGTGAACCAAACAGTCATGAAAAACTCCACCTGAAAACAAGTAGATATTGTTATTGGTGTCCGTACAGTTCCGGGACCAGAATAGGGCTACAGTATCCCCAGCCTGTCGTAATGCGATAAAAATCCCACGTTCCCATACGTTGCTCCCATGGCGTCGGGTGCCTTTTTCGGGAGGTTTCCCCTCTGTACCGTACCGTACAGCATCTACTAATTCGCATTTGGCCAGCGCAGTGCAGTATGTACCTTAACCGTAGTATGTATCTTAAACGTTTTAACTCTGAAAGGACAATCGTGCCCAGCTGTAGTGGGACTGTAATGGGTTGATGTCTTCGTCGTCGAACGCCTAATAAGATTTCAAACCAGAAAATAATTTTCTCCTAATGTATTAGTTTTTGTTTGAATAAATTACTTTATTTTTGTATCTATTAATAATATAAGTAAGTAGCACAAAATTACCGGATGTTTTCAAATATTCAATGGATGGCAGAGGTGAATCCCTGGCTGTCACCTTGATTATCTGTATATGGCCGACTTCGCCCTGCCTGCTTCTAGTTTGCACTGATCTGTAAGCTGGATCGAAGCGGCGATTGAAGGCAGCAAACAGAACACGGCCTTTGTTTTTAGCAGCTTCGTAACATTTTTTTGTTTCTTCAATGCTCTCGGCGATGGGCTTCTCACAGAAAACGTCCTTGTTGTTGGCTATCGAGTTAACGACGATATCGTGGTGGGTGTACGTAGGCGAGGCAACGAACACGGCGTTTACTCTACAATAAGGTAAATAAACATCCATTTTGTGGGTAAAACTATATTCTCACTAAGTTGCAAATGGCCAAATCTGCTTGATGGTAAGTGTCTACCGATGTCTGTAATTAACTTTATATAGAACTAGGGATCAGTCTGATGTAGATCACAGATGCGTTGCCACTCCTGAGGTAATCCTCAAGAGAAGGATATTGACCATAGCATCAAATTGTTATATCGTCGCCTTACATGTAAGTCATCTGGCGTCCATGTCTGTCTACCGAAATAAACTAACTGCTTTACGTAAAAAATAGGTGTAGCGGTAGTACCACTCACAATTGAACTAACTATAACTATACTGCTTTCAAATATTATGGTGCAGACGAGTTTTTACTCATGTAAGGATGTAAGTATTTTTGTTGCTGATTTGAGTAACCATTTCAGTAATGTGTATCATAAAAAGATTTGTCCGTATATAATAATAACGAGAGGGATTTCAATCACAGAGCTGAATTTTCTTTAGATTAGAAAAATTAAAAATATATTTAAGATCTTTAAAGCGAATTTAATTTTAAAGGTTTTCATTATTTCGAACTTACTCTGCATCCTTGTAAACTCGTTCGCTATCCTTCGACGTAAGGAAAGTGACCTTGTCGCCCAGCTTCCAGTAGTTCTTCAGATCCTCAAAACGGTCGCTTTGGTTATCAACGATGTATTTGAGGGAAATGCGAGGGTTTCGGACGATGCTGCTCAGGTGGATGGAACCAGCGCGACCGAGACCGAAGATGGCACCGACCAATGGTGGTTTTGCGTCTCGTTTTTGATTTGTGGATACATTATTAACATACCTGTATTAAAGAGCAATATAATTTATATTTCAATAACATGTTACATGTATATAGTGATGTATTAGTGTTTTGAAATTCTGCCTTTAATCCAAATTCCATCTATCTTTATTTTTTACGTAGTTATGTGCGTACTGGAAAATATTTATCACTTGCTTTAACGGCGAAGAACGTCGAGAGGAAAGCTATAGGCCTGAGAGTTCTATAACCTAAACCTCTCTCAATAGGAGAAGAGATTGGTGTCTCTCCAATATATCATTATTATATTTCCCATTTTCCCGCGTGAATAGAGATGACTACGTAGTTCTAAAATTACAGCTGGATATTAGTACGTAGAAACGAATCATTACTAGTATCGTTTTATACTTATTTCCCCTCAATCCAAATTGTTTTTAATTATAGTAGTATAAAAGTAGTATGTATTATAAAAAGTGAGCATCAATGTTTCTTCTTGAAAACAGAAACTTTTACTTACTCTGTATGGAAAAAGTCAACTGCTGGATATGAAGATTTGAGGGCGTATGGAGAAGGGCCAGAAAACTTCTTGGTAGCCATCGTGTAGACTCTTTAAATAAAAAGAATACATAAAATATAAAAACTAGCGACTCATGGAAGTATGCAGCAAGGATGCAATTTAGTAATAAAAAAAATTAGAAGTACGCTTAGCAAGAAAATAACACAAAATATTTATTTTGTAAAGTTTTTTTTGTTTATGTAACTTTATGTCACAAATTTTCGCATTTGATCCGAATCTAATCCTAATATCAATGATTATCTCCTTAAAATAAATATAGTCAATATAAATAGTTTGGCTGACAATACAATAATTTGGTATATTGGAGCTGATCTAATTACGGAGCCGGGAGGTAAAAGGTGCAATTATTTAATTGCCCCAAGTGACCAACTTATAGTTTTAGTTATTTGTATAATTTTTTTTTTTTTTATTATAAAGATATGAAATAGCAAACGAGCAAGCAGCCCACCTGATGGTAAGTGGTTACTGCTGCCCATAGACATTTGTAAGGAACTTCATATAGAACAGGCGTGCTATATGAAGTCGATCACAGATGCGTTGCTACTCCCGAGGACTGAGATGGTCGCCTCATATAAAAGTGAGCCGGCAA
>DWND01000498.1:0-10127 GCA_018250195.1 Cecropterus albociliatus | reverse complement strand
TTCTGGGTCTGGGTGTTTGTGTATTCGTGTTTGTGTGTCCATGGCACCCACGTCACAGGAGAAAATCCTAGTGTGGGGCCATGAGTGTAGAAAGCGTCTATTTCTGTATGTTTTATATATATTTCTATTTTTATGTTTTTAAACATAAAAAAATACTTCTATTTTTATCTCAAAGCAATGCAAAAAAAAATTAACTAACAATTTTCGAAAACTTGCGTACTCCAAAAAGAAGTAACAAAAAAGATCTGGATAGATATTTTAACATTTTAATATCCAAAACTTTAATATGTTCAATTCATAGTGGATTAACTGAAAACTTATTCAAAACAAGTTATTGGGAAGCCTTTGATCGTTGTGCGTTCACGAGACACGAAAACAAATATGAATTTAAATAATGAAATTAAATAGATCATTCGCCTGAATAATTTTATGCCATTGTTGTAGAGCGCGCGTGAAGCGATGAGAGGTCTATACTTAGAAGTTTGCTTATTATGGACCATCCAAAACGAGTAATCAGTCCACCTGATGTTAAGTGGTTACTGCCGAACATGGACATCTTTATGCTATAGAACAGGGGGTCTATCTGAAGTCGATTCCAGATGCGTTGCTACTCCCGAGGGCTAAGATCGGAGCCGGCAACCACACCTCACGCAAGAACTGCTTCACGCTAGAAATAGGTGTCGCGGTGGTACGTACTTCCCCAATCGAACTACACTGGTTCTTCTGTCTGGACCAAAAATATATTGTTGATAATAAACGTTTACCTGATAGTTTAAATGGTGAACGTTTTAGAGCAAATGATTTATTAATGAGCCTTCTTGCGTATCGATTTTTCATCTTAATTTTTTCGATTTTATTTTACTTAAAATACTCTTTCGTTGCATGAATGGTTTTTTAGGTTAGTTTATTAATTGCTAAGTTTTTTTAAATATCTAATGGTTACACGAAAATAAATTTATTTTGAAATTACAAATATAGGTTTATTTTTTATTTAGGTCTAGATATAGATTTCTAATAAGTTGAATAACCAGCGTGGGAAGCCAAAATTCACTCCACTGACCTCTTTACACGGGTCAATCATTAGGTTAACAATGGCTTCCCAACGCAAAACTTTCTTAATATAATAGTTTCAGATAACTGTTTTAGGAGTTTCCCTACGTACAATCTAGGTGAACGAGATCGACGAATTCATTGCACAACATTACAGTAATGTTTTTACTAAAGATTAGATAAAAATAGACATGATGTTTGTATCGTCATGTTTGCTTATTAATAAACAAAAATAATAACAAAGAACAATATTTCATGACGTGAAAGGTATACACTTCTTAGAAATGTCCTTTCATGATTAATAGCAATTACGTTAACAGTCATTCACCCGTTTTTATTTCTTGCTCAAGTGATCGCGATGGAGTGATTTATTTATAAACTTAATTCTATTGAGCCAGATAAAGATTAATGGTGAGTGTTGTCCACGGTCACCCTACATCTACGTCTGTCGTCTACGTCTAATACATCATATTGTTAAAAAGTGACATAATATATCGGAAAAAATAGTAAAATAGCTAATATTGGAGGTGTTGTGTCGTATCGAAGGTTTTACATGCGTACAGAAAATTAAATACTATATACCTGATGGCTGAGGATCTTCGGAGTGTTTCGAATTAATAATTATTTTTGAACGTAATTAGGATTACCTCTCTATATTATTGTAAAAAATAATTAAATAGCTAAGCAAATTGAAGGTGCTGTTTCTTATCAAAGGTTTTGTGTACTGAAAATTAAATACTACCTGCATACCTGACGGCTGAGAGACTCCGGAGTATTTAGAATTAACTATTTATAAAATATTTATGGACGTAATTAATATTGCACCTCTTTATTATTTCCCGTGTAAATTTGGCAATTTTGTTTATTTTAAAGAACCGTACACATCACTCATAAGCATCTTCTATTTTTCCGTCAAATCTCATGAGTCTAATTTGGATATTTTCTTTAAAAAAAAAGCACCAATGACAGTTAGTCTACACACATGGTCAGCCACGTGGATAACTTTATAGGTTTCTCATACGTAGTAGATACACCTTTTATCAAGATTTTATTGGTAGTTGTTTAAGATATATTTTTTTTATAAATAAGCACCTATCGTAATCGTACTAGTCTTTGCGTTGATTCTGATTTCAAAACTATAAAAAAATAACGGAAAATTAAAGTTTCATCTTTTATTTCTTCAAAGGTTAAAACACAATTGCTTATATCAATATCATCTTCCGCACTGATAAGTGTTATCGAACTTATTTAACACGGTTGAACTGGATTTAATCCTGTTACCGAATATCGCGTTAGGGGAGCCTCCGTGGGCGACAGCGAAGCCCTACGTAGCGGCGTGGGTGACGACTGCTTATAAGTCACCTGATACCAATAACTTGTGCGCTCATATCAAACGTATGATAATCATGGGTAACTTTAACTAGCTATTGTGGAATTGCGACATTCCTAATTATCATAATAAAGTCAATTACACCACTGGAAGGTGGAGCTGTTGCTTGAAATTGTTTAATAGATAAATATTAAATTTTGAAATTTTTATTATTATCTGTGTATGTATGTTTGTTTGTTACTCAATCACGTAAGAACCCCTAGTTTGATTTACATGGAATTCTGTACGGGTGTAGCTTATTTACTTGGTCAACTTATAGGCTACTTTTAATTTCGATATTTTGCACTATTTAAAAAATGCGACTATTTTTATGTTCCATAGCGAAGTACTTCAGTTCATTTATTTTCGGTTGACATTTAGCGTCCAAACTGCCAGTAGTTAGACACACACATGAGACTGTTACCGCAAGTGTAGAAGCCTTCAAAGTAATGCACCTTGATCCAATGAGGATTTTACATGTTTAAAATTAAATGTCATGTAAATGTACAACTGGTCTTTGTCACCATTGAAATATACAATAGTTTTTAAGACACACCTCTGACACACCTACATCGGCCTCTTATTGCATTGTTATTATTCATCAGTTAAAAAACCACAACATAACCTAACCTTGACTTCTAAGGAATGACAATAATTATAATAAAATGTATGATCTCTATATTTAACATTTGAAAAGTTTAAATATTAGTCCATACCTCGTGATTTGTTTCTGTATAAATTTTATGTTATGAGTTGATAATTTCCATTCCATTTATATTTTTAGAGCGTCTGATCTTATTCGCGTGTTGTTGCTAATCGTGTCCAAATAGTATCGTATGTGTTCGATAACTCAAGATTGGAAACATGACATGGCAAATCTATTAAAAGTATTATATCGGACAAAATATTCCCAGTGTCAAGATGTTGACAAATATTTCCCGCATATTTTATTATTATCGGTGATTGGACTATTCTAGAGGTTCTCGCGAATCTTGTGACCGATAAGATTATAGATCTTTAACCGTATTTTTCATACAATAGCCATTCGCATCTGTGCAAACATGTGTATCTTCGTTTTTATACTTGAATATTTATTCAGTTTTCATTGATAACGTAGCCTACGACGTTGCGAAAAATAAAGAAGTTTAATTATTGTGTTTTGCACTCAAATTGAAATACAGCACTTGAAATGGTATGGTATCCGATTACCTTGGACAGTACTTTAACATCGCACTATTCACGCTATAGATATGGTAAGAAATTCAAATTTCCTAATTAAATATGAATATCGCCATTTGGCGTTCATTATGAACAAACGAAGACTAGGAGACAGGCATAGGCACCCATAGGCAGCAGTATTTACTGTTTATCATCAACGTATACTGCGATTACCAACACGCATGCCAGACGCCGGGGCTATTGGCAAAACCTCCACCAGGGAATGCCTGTGTCCAGCAGTAGGTACATCTCAAAAGCCAGCCACAAAACTAAGTGCGTAAATTTTTTTATAAACATATTAGTAATAGAAATTTCCCTTCGACAGTTAAAGTTGACTGCGAAAATATTGTCTTATATCTTATGTCTAGTTAAATATTGCTATGCTAGATAGAAATATGTTAAGATATGCTATTGTTTTGATTAAAGTTTGTTTAGGGTGTAAAACACACCTAAAATCATTTCAGTCCAAATAAGACTCTCCCTAAAAATACTTTAAATAAGACTGGAGAAGGTACTAAATAAAGTGGATTAAAATATGATGTAATCCTTAATAATTGTATTACCTTGATGTTACCGTGTAAACTATATACCGTAAACCATTCAAATCAAGATACATGCAACCTTCACAACGGAAAACAATACTAAATAGAGGTTGTGCCGAACAAAATATTCTACCACTAATTAATAGTACCTACTATTACTGTTTTTAATATTATAACTAGCGACTATTATAATCACATTAGTAGTTAATTTTAATATCTTAAACTAATATTAGTAGACAAACTTATTTAAGTAATTGTAACGGACCGTTCAAGTTAGCGAATGAAACGTAGTTACAACTATGTTTAGTTTAAAGAGTTGCGTGGAGTTTAGGATGAAAATAATTTATGAGTGAACGAAGTGATTAGGTACGGACGTCTGTTGTGCGTGATTAAGATAGTCGAGTGCACGCGAACTTGACCCACATCTCCTGAGTATCCATTGTGTTGAGACCTCGATCGCAGCGACGCCCAAGCGTCTTGACACCGTGGAGTGAGTTTCCTCCAGTGTCCTTCCGAAAAACAATAAGATATCCTTATTCATGATCGTGTTCGTGTTTACAAGTGTCCTCTGCGACATTTTTTGTTAACAATTGTTTTGTTTATATTGGAAAATGATGAACAATTATCTGTACAGACTCGCCCAGTGGCTACCCATCGGAAATTAATTATAAAATTTGCTTAAACTTAAACGCTTTCTACACTCATAGCCCCACACTAGGAATTTTCTGTGTCGTGGGTACCATGGACACACAAAGACAAGAACAGAATCTAAACTCATATTTTTGATGTCCGTCTGGTTTGTCAGACCGGCATGGTGACCTGCCACGCGGGTCGTCAAATAACCAATTATACAAATTAATAATCTCCACACTGCACTTCGCAAACGTACTTACTCAAAAAATGTTTTATATGAATAACTATATGCATTTTTATTTAAATGACTGAGTCAATCTACGTAATATTTTTAAACTTAAAAACTATAGAACTGATGTGACTGAATTTTTTCTCGAAGGTCGTAGATATAACTAGAAGAGACGTGACTACTTTTTAAAATATCTATAAAGCTCATAAAGCCATAAATTGCAAACGCCGACCAATTTGAAAACACTTTCCCAACTTTCATTTTAAACTGGACAGCTTCAACACGAACAGCAGATCCCGTTATGACCAAGCCTTTGCCCCAGTGAGATACATGATGGACGCTTTCCATGTCAATGATGAGTAGATGTGATACTCGACCGGTAAATTGCAGATTATATTGCTCAGTCATTGGATAAACAAGCTACTGAAATGGTTGAGAAACTCTTACACTAATGCGATTAGATGACTTTATATTATTTAGGTTATTTGAATAAGTACAAACAACTTATTAAATTGTATTAAGGAAACTCCTTACGATTACCATGAGAAGATCGTTTATCAGATATTTCCACTCACCCCTTTTACTTGGTGAGACGTAGTGAGATTCGTCTCAACCCAAGTACTCGCACGTGAGAATTAAAATTATGTTCTCTCATTGATCAAAATGAGAGAAACATAATTTTAATTTAATCCAGTTGTCTTGCAATTTAGCACGGTTTGAACAGAAAATGCGTGCTATTAATCCGAGCAACGCAAGATTGAATTAAATTCAACCCGAATTAGCCTTCGTAATTAACATTAAATTACATTAGTAATCTTACTTATAAGGTGAAGAACACATATTATGTGGTCTTCCGTTAATAAGTAATCATATCAAGATAAACTATGAGTAACAAGACATCTTCTGAGAAGAGATGCACCTACTGTTATACGTGCGGAATAATAAATCAGTCATTATCAGTTTTACTGTAAGTCTTATCATTTCTCGTTAGTTGAATGAAATCTTGTAATGAATTGTTGTACTAATTTTTCCACCGAAATCTTTCCTTCCTTATTTCGGGATGTTATTGGTTTTTATGTTGTAATTAATATTTTTCTTTCGTTTGTTCCAGGCATGTCACTCGACGAGGGCAGACAATCCCAACGCCCATACCGGTATGGCATGGTGTTGCTGTGCGCCGGCGCGCTGATCAACTGGCTGGGCCTTGCCGAGGACTACGCGGAACCTGTCCGGTACGTCGGTGTGGCGTGCATCGTGGCTGGCGCGCTCCTCATCTGCGCCGCCATGTGCTGCTGGCTGCAGTCTCCAGCCAGACAACCGCAAAACGACCGCGCGTCACCTGACACACATCAGGTTGGTAATAAATTGAGCTAAAATTGTTTAATTAGATTTAAACTTCACTTTTAAGGCTTTAATCCCCATTCTTAGGGGGATAACAATCGTTAACTTTTGTCGAAGGTCTGCTTCTTACCTATCCCTTCCGCGTCCAATCCATTTTGGAATAGATTGTTAGAGTATGCCCGAGAGACAATCCCTTAAGGGGACGAATATAGGTGTAAAGCCTGACTTACATGGGTCATTTATTATATTAAAGGAATATCAGAAAACACTCATTCATAAATTGGGGGTAATTCTTGGTAAAACCCATCCTAAATAAACTATTTTTTATCTGTTGTAGTCGAAACGTCATTAGTTTAACGATTCAACTTATTTATATCACAATGATAATTCAATAATCCATTAAAGTTTCATCTGTCTGTTTAAGACCAATTACCGTGTGCCTTTGTTTAACGAGATAGTTTTTATTGACAATAATATTTAAGTTATCAGTGAAGTACCTACGTAGCAGCTATTATTGGCTTAGTTGGAAGAAAAATGTCACAAAAAACATAAACAACTAAAGCTATAAACAAATTTGTGTATGCTTATCAATTCAGATAAAACTCCTCAGCGCATGACTTTCTGTAATGAACAGTTCCTATTTTTTGAAGTTGCAATGTTATGACAGCTTATGCCATTCCATGAGCCAAATCTTAATATTGACAGATTTAAACATATGCTATGGCTTAATTATATATTTAGTTCATTCTTTTAGAGTACCATATACACATTATTAGAGCCCATTTACATTACAATATGAATTAGGTACTTTATTATTGATTTATTGATTATGAATTAGGGAAGATAAAATTATTACAACGTATAACGTTGCGGGCCAAAAAGTTCGTGGGCTACATAAACTCGTCAAATACGTAGAGTAATTCGTTGGCCGAGGTATGTGCCAGTTCTCTGGTTGTTCATTTTCATTCGTTGACCCTATCAAACGTTTGGACAGATTGAATTAAGGATAATTATTTATTATTTACACTGTAATTTTATATAAATAATTAAATATGAAACTTTTGGGTAGCTAACTTATCCCTATCGTATTCTCATTTCAGATTGACGACCCCATCCACGTGATATCGATACCGGATGAGGAGACTATGCAGCAAAAGCCGCCCGACTACGACACGGTGGCGGGCGCGCCGCCGACCTACGACGACGCCATCAAACTGAACCCCGCGAGGTTACTGGCCAACACCAGCAGTGCGCGCCACGACCTGCCCGAGAGCGCCATCCCCGGCCAACTGGAAGACGCGCCCCGCACTACACTTGCACCCGTACACCTCCCACACTCACACACGCAGGTGCCTAAAACACCTCCGCCGCCCTACAGGCCCATTCATGCCATCAGATGAAAATTTAACCACATCCAGAGGTGTCACTACCATAACCGACTGTTTCATGTGTTGTGACTTGTGGGGTAATCGAGCTGGATACTTGTGCACTCGTCGTCCAATATTTGCGGTATTATTTTTATTGTACGTTCACACATGTCCTCGCAGGGAACGACTATTAT
This sequence comes from Cecropterus albociliatus, assembly GCA_018250195.1. Lineage (NCBI taxonomy): Eukaryota > Metazoa > Arthropoda > Insecta > Lepidoptera > Hesperiidae > Cecropterus > Cecropterus albociliatus. The sequence goes on along the minus strand of DWND01000498.1, from coordinate 2,184 downwards.
TAATTTTAGTAAGACGTCGAACTTAGAAAAGAATACTTATGTGATATTATAAAATGAAAAATTAATACGTGTAGTTAATAACTTACCTGCTGTATATATTTAATGATAGGTGATGTTTGTATAATACTTTCTTTAGAGGTGTAATAAGAAAATAATATTATGTATATTCATAAGTAAATAATATCTTCCAGTTGATTTGAATTGCAGTTTTCAATCGGCTTACTAAAACTGACGATTGAAAGATCTGTTGTAATCAGTATAGGTACGTATGTTGTATTGTTGTTAAATAAGTTGTTTAAATGGAATTGTACGTCGGTAGGAGCAGCACTGTGCCATTCGCTCATTCACTCATCTTTGTATAATTTCTTACTTAATCAATTAAGGTATTTTAAAAAGGGTTGAACCGTAGCATTTAAATGGGAAAGTATAAACTGAAAATTGTAAACTTTGGTAAGGGACAGAAAGATTTAAGTAAGATCACCATTTGCTCGGCACAACTGAAAATTAACATTTTTACTTTTTAACTCTTCATAGAACAACTTAAATCAGATGTTAATCTTTAGGAACGAGAACAGATCCGCCATAACGGCGCAATCGCGGGAAAGTTAGTCTCGCGCGACTACAATTTATTGGATAGGTACGTCGTTTTTGTCGGCTATATTGGAACCTATTTTGTATAACGAGTAGATGATGTTTCTTGTACATAATTATAATGTTCACTACATATCTATTCTAGTCTTGAAGTTATGTATAATAGATTAACAACTACGTTAGTCAGCATCACGCGATCGTTTATATTTGTACAGATTTTTATTGCACAACCTGGATAATCTATGTATCTTAATTAAAACAATCACGTAATTTAAAGTTGTTGAACACTATCAAAAGTAGATTAATATTTTTTGTATATTGAAATTGTAATGAAACCATATACTTATCTTTTAAAGAGATTTTGATTTAAAAAACCTACGTTAAAATAATATTGATTTTTCGTTTGTACAGCTAATATTATCAATGTCTCTTGGATTTAGTACATGCTTGCTAAATTTAACAGTTGGCCAATTTAAATCTGAATGCAAATTCCGAAATGTACAACAACTTTATTTTAAAGCCCTATTACGCCTAGTTATATGTTTATGTAATTTTTTACGTGATGTTACAGTACTTAATAAACCTACCAAAGCAACAAAAGACAAGCATATCGTGTATCCATATCGATAATGAACATTTTGATCCTCTTAACATGTAACATTTTTTACTTAACATCTCACCTTATCATCTTTAGATGATATATTTGAATGTGTTCAGTGTTATAGACCACCATAGTATTCATTAGTGTTGTAACAATTTTTACTATTATTGTCAACGGCTTCCATTTTGTTTTAAATTCTACGTGAGCAATTGCCCACACTTTTTTCTTGTCTGTCCTCTATTTCTTTAGAAAAAAAGTTTATGTTTTGTTCTTTCATCTTACTCAAAATAATTCTTGAAAAAAATTCATCTAACGTAACATTTAAGAATTACATGTACCTACTGCTCTTTTATTTTTCATTTTACGAAGCTTAAAATTTAATATGGGACCAAACCTAATATTAATAATATTGTAAAAACGAACTTAAATTTGAATAAGTTTTGTAATACCTACAGATAACGCGTGCCTACAAAATTTTGTAGGACTTTGCAATGCTGAAGTTGTGCATTTATTATTTGTACATTATACAACGGATATTGAGTGTACATACAAAATAAATGTTGTTGCGAAATTAGAATATGATATTTTATTTATTATGTAAAATTATATATACATCAATACCTACCCCCCTAGTTTCCTCTGCTCAACTATGTATTTGTGTTAAAAATAATTTGAATAGATTATGGAACACCTAGATCAGTGCCTGTTAATGTAACGAGAGGGAAACCTTCAAAAGGTACTTCAAAGGACGCCGTGGGAGCAACGCCGGGTTATGTGGGATTCTTACCGCACTAAAACCCACCGGTGGCCTCCAAAGGAACACAACCGGAGGCCTCCGAGCGCAATGCCCCTTTCGGGCTCTTACCGGTAAGCATTTACGCTCATTGTGCCTTCAAATGTGACGACGGCAAGCGCCACCGTTTCGTTGCCCGTGCACCTATCGCCGTCGATTTTCATTTGTTAGATGCGTCTTGCCAAGCCCTTTCCGAAAA
>DWND01000497.1:0-10134 GCA_018250195.1 Cecropterus albociliatus | reverse complement strand
GTAGGACCTGCTACTGCCTTTATATCATCAACCCATCGTCTAAAAGGTCTGCCCCGTTTTCTCTTATTTCCATTTGTGAACCAATTCATCACTAATTTTGACCACTTGTCGCTTCCTCTAATTATGTGGCCCGCCCAATTCCATTTTAGCTTTCTTATTGTTTTTATTACGTTCTTTGTTCTTAGTTGTTTTGTAATATCGTCAATTCTGATTTTATCGGACAGCCTTTTCCCTAACATACTTCTTTGCATGGAGTTCTGGCATGTTTGCAGCTTCTTATTGTGGGACCTTGTTAGCGCCCAAGTCTGGCATCCATAAGTAAGTATAGGAAGTATACACGTATCAAATAGTTTCCGTTTGATAGTTATCTTAGTTTCTTTGTTTTTCATAATTTCCTTTAAGCCCCAATATTTTTTCCAAGCGTTTCCTATACGTCTATCAATTTCTTTTGTGGTTAGATCTGAGGGGGAAATTAATTGTCCGAGGTATACATATTCATCAACATAGTTGATCATATTGTTGTTGATTATAATTGGTTCTTGATTCCCGTTTGTCATAACTTTGGTTTTCTGTATGTTCATGACTAGCCCCACCTTTTGGCTTTCCCTATCAAGTTCATTCAGCATCAACTGCAGGCCTTCACTTGTCGGCGAAAGGATTATCAAATCATCGGCGAATCTCAGATGTGATAAGTTTTCACCATTAATTGATAGCCCAAAAGTTTCCCAATTCAATTGACAGAAGACTTCTTCCAGAACTGCCGTAAAGAGTTTCGCTGAAAGGGGGTCCCCCTGGCGAACACCTCTTTCTATTCTGAATTCCTCTCCTTCTTTTTCTAATTTAATTTTACCTTTGCTGTTATCATAAATGTTTTTAAGGATTCTAATGTATTTGTTTTCGACTCCTTGGTTTTTAAGTGCTCGCCAGATCTTTTCATGCTCTACAGTATTCTACAGAATAGAATGAAGTAATTAGTTGATTATCAGCCATAGGTGATAATTTATTTATATCGTATAACAAGTGCTCCACAGTAACCTCTAATACAAGATAAAATAAGTCAAGTTATGCATTGTACTACCTTCCCAGCTGGCCATGCTTGCACCAGTGGCTGGAGACACGGCCCAGTCGCCAGGTGTGTCCTGTGTGCAAGGCTGCCATCAGCCGGGATAAAGTCATACCTCTGTATGGGAGGGGGAACACTAAACAAGAGGATCCTAGGAATAAGGTATGCATTTTGCCCTTATTAATATTTTTTTAATTATGCTGTTGTTGCATTAGAATACTTGTATGTGAATAAAATACTGCCAGAATTAGCTTGCTAATATGCAATCATATATGCTGGTAATATGAAAATAATATCAAACACAACTTTTTTACACACGGTTTTACAACATGGTTTTACACTAAAAAGTATTTCTAAAATCGTTCCATCAGTTATTTGCATACAGGAAAGCTTATATTCTAATTTTATTTGAAGTAATATTGTATTCCAATTGTAATAAACTACAGTGAATTCAAATTGATTTATTCTGTGTTAAACAATAGTATAATTTACGATTCATAAGGCATTTCCGATCTTAAATATATGAGGCATGGCATTTTAATTAGGTTGGTTTTGTCATATTTGCCTGCAAATGACCTTAATCACCGAATAAGGTAAATGGCAATTCAACTGCAATAGGCCATCACTACTAGCTGTTTGGGTCTGTAGTACAGCCAGCTAAGCCTAATGTAGGCAATGCATTTGCTAACCAACTGAATATATACAGGACAGCTTGGTTAACCGCATGCATGCGAAGCATTTGGTGGCAGACTTAATATTAATAAGCCAGTTTAGTTAACGGATTCAGGTCAACCGACAGTGGGCTATGCATTTAAATATTGTTGTTGAAATAAAATTCAGTGAATGGCTTTATGTATAAGCATCATCAGGCAACTTTTTAACTGAGGTAAAAATAATAATTTTTGCAATAAACTGCACTCTGACTTGAAGACATCTTTATTTAAGGAAATTCTGTTCTATTTTGAATTGGCTATCGTCATGTCAATGTCTGCTTCTTTGCCACTCAATTCATCCCTACTTATGACTTAAATATGACTTAACCTATTGTTATTTGTAGTAGTAAATCTTGTACACTTTAAGTGGATTATAGAATTTGACAGTTAATAATCCCAGGTTTACTTATAACTTATGACTTCGTTTACTGGAGATGTTTTTTGTATCTTATTTCATTTAAAACTGTATTTCGGACGGGTTGACTTTATTTTAACATAACCATATAGCCTAATTTTAACAGTTATACCTAATGCTTATTGTCAAGCCATATTACCCTTTCTATTCCATAAAAATTTGTAAGTTAGAAAGTTTCTTCGAGTATAAAAATAAAACATGCTCACTATGTTTATCTCAGTTCAATAGCATTTATCTAAGACTCTCAAGTAAACAAGATCTAAAAATATTATAACTTTCTGTAGGTTGTATTTAAAATGGAATTAATTTCCTTGAGTCACAATAAATAATCAGGTCAAAAAACTCATCTGGCAGAAATTATAACCTTTTAAAGTTGATCACCCGTATATGAATTTATCAAACAAAATAAGACTTGATTCGCAGTTAAAAAAAATTAAAAACATAAAGCCACACAATTTTAAATTTTAATGGCCTTTTGTTTTTAATGAGAGGTCATTATGACATCTTTTCTGACTCGTAACTTTTAAATCTCTATAAAGTTGGAGTAAATTAATTATTCAAGCTACAGAGCCAGTAAAGGTGCTACAAGCTCCTATGTGAAGGAAAATTTCGTGGCTTTATAAGTTTAGATGGTCTAAGATTCTTTGTGTACCTTTTGAGGAGCCCTATGTTGCATAGCATTCGTGGCATATCTCAGCAAAATATTGAAATCTGCACCTTCAATCCATTTTATGGAGTTGTGCCTAGAAAACACATGAATAACATGATTTTCCTAACAAGCAGGTCCCTCCTCGGCCAGCTGGGCAGCGCACGGAGCCCGAGAATACGGGTGGGTTCCCGGGCTTTGGTTTTGGCGAGGGCTTCCACATGTCCTTCGGTATCGGCGCCTTCCCGTTCGGCGTATTCACCTCCACCTTCAACTTTGGCGATCCGAGACCTAGCGCTGGTAAGGGCTAAAGTGGCTGTAGTGTTCAAATAGTATTAAAGTACCCGTACAAAAAGGCTGTATTTCATTACTTTCCATTGGGGTTTGTTGTTTATCTCTTGATGAAGTATCATGTATTGTTATTCTCTTATTTCTAGAAGCTTATGATCACATGTACCTGTTCTGTTTTATCTGTTGCATAGTTTTCAAGTTGATTACCGAAGAGTAGTTTTATAATAGAGATGACCTCTATTATAAAACTATTCTACTTTAATAGTTTATATCGGTATTCAAGGAGCTTTGATACAAACGACTTACAAATTTGCAAAGATTATTTTACACATACTTAACATGTCTGTAATATATAACAATTTAAATAAATTATTACTATATTCCAGCCCCGCGCGGCACGGCGCAGTACGACGAGGAGCAGTTCCTATCCAAGATCTTCCTGTGGGTGGCCATCCTGTTCGTGCTGTGGCTGATCTTCGCATGACCCCTGGAGAGCGGCGAGACTTGCATGGCCGCGCTGCAGAGGCCGCTGCGCCGCCAGCTGCACCGGGACCTGGCCATCTAAACATAACTGTTCAACGACTCGACTACTGTCGTGGTTCAAGAAAATGTAGGCATTGCTGGAAATAGCCAACAAAGACGTAGAGGACTTTGCTTCATAAGTAAATTTATCCAAAAGCCGAGAAGTAAAGTTGTTATTGATCACAAAAACTCACGTTAAATGTCAACAATCTGGCGATCTTTTGTAGTAATGAATACAAATTTCCAAATTAAGATAAATGCATATTCTAATTTTGAACTTTGTTACTACTCAAAATTTTAATTATTGTGTATTGCGTTGTTTTTTCAAACAACATACATGCCACTTGCCATTTGTAATGAATTCAGCCTGGTGCAGCTGTTAGGTCAAATAATGTGCGATGTACTACGGTACATCGCACATTATTTAAATATACGTATTTAACTATAGATACATTTCTATATCTGGTCTCACCGAACAGGATTTTGGCTTAAAACAAGTCTTTAAAAACAACCCAAAAATTACCTTTGAAATGACTGTGACTAAGATGAAAGTGAACTATTAATTACAGATCTCCATGAGTATTGAAAATAAACAAAAAATAATGTTTAACCAATGTTGAGTGAAAGATTTGGAAATTTCAAATATATTTTTCCAATAATTCTTTGTACAGGTTACAAAAGCTATGTATGATATTTTATAAAGTGTTATATAACTCACTTGTAGGTTCTCTTGATGAGTCTTACTCAAATTAATCGGTGTTAAAATGAGGAGGGGTTTAGATTTGTAAGTATTGTATTTATAGCAAAATTCTATGCATTTTATTTGGATAAGCCGTATACTATGTGTGCAGAATTATGTTTTGGGAATATATTATATCTCATCAGCTATACTTTAACTAGGAAATAAGTGTTTTAATGGCCTTTTTAACTTACTGCTATATACTCTGTTGTAGCTAAAGAAAAAAAAAATATAAGTAATATGAAAAGATGAACAGACATGCAGTTTGTAATACTCCGTTTCCCCATTATAACTATTATTGTTTTATAGGTTCGAAAAAGGTAGGTGAATATTGTAGATACTCTTGTGTCCATTCTGTCCTCATTGAATACATATAAAACCTTTAAATTTTTTAAAAGATACTTAAACGTTTGCGCCATAAATCATAAAAAACCGCTTCAGTTATGTCAAATCGACTACTTATGTAATTTTTATATGACGAGTTATGTTGCTGTGATCAAATTTTCAGTTATACATAATAGAATCCACAATGGTAGTCCTAATTAACAACAATGTAATATAAAATTATCCGAATTCAAAGGTACATGCGTGTTTTACTAAATTTAAACGAACATTTCTCGATATATAAAGTTCCTTGAAAATATAGGCATTTGGAATTTATGTTCTTATTTATGTATCAAAAAAGTTCACTAATAATGTTGTGTAAATGAATTTGTTATAATATCACGAATAAATTCTTTCTTGTTAAAAATTTAACAATCAAAATAGGAGAAACACTTTTACACCCTTTTTAACAATATATTTATGATTATGTTTGATTATTATGATTACATTATTTCCTTTATTCATTTTTTATTATATAATTACAAATAATAAACGAATTGCAACATCAAAACGTGTACGTCAAAAAACATGCCGCGAATTTGACATTGACGTTTGTCAATTCCGCGTCAAAGCAAAACATTTATATCCATGTGCGAATTTACGTGTAAATAACACAAATTTATTTAACAAAAATGCTACGACGGCAGGCGCGTTTGCGCCGCGAGTATTTATATAGGAAATCAGTTGAAGACAAACAAAAAAGCATTCAAGCTAAAAAGGATCAATTGAAAAAGTGCTTGGAAGGAAACATTCCGATACATGGTGATTTGAGGAAGGAAGCGCTCGCGTTGCAGAAGAGAATCGAGTTTGAAGATAAAGGTAAGTTTTTCTTTATTGAATTTTGAGGTATTTTCGTATTTTGATATTGGTAGGTTGATGAAATTATTCGAAGACAACATAACCTCAATTCGTAATCGACATTGTCTGTCATTTTGAAATGTTTGTTCTGTTATTTTTCAAGTCCGCGTGCACAGTTCAATGTACACTCAGAATACCAATATATTTTTAAATTAAAAACTAAGCCACGTAGTCAATCAGTACAGATGTATTTTAGCTATATAATTTTGGATTAAAAACTAAGCCATAATGCTTGCACTTAGTCAATCAGTACAGATGTCTTGAAGTTCAGCACTTATTCAGCTGCATAGAGGTGTTGCTGTGTTCAGGGTATTTTTTATGTTTAAAGTAGCAAATGACATGTATAAATGCTTTAAATGCTTTCTACACTGATAGCTGGACAGTAGGATTTACTCCTGTGTCGTGGGTGCCATGGACACAAAAAGACGAATACACATAAAGACCTAGACCCAGAACAGAAATCTAAACTCATTATTCACATTTCTATCTGGCCGGGGATTAAACCCGGGACCCAATGCGTGTCAGATAAATATGGAGACTGCTCCGCCACGCGTGTTGTTAAAAATCGTTCATACAAAACATTCCTTCTGAAGTCATTCACAGATATGATTATTCCTAAAGTGAGTTAGCAACCATACCCTTTCATTGAAATGTAAGAACTGTGCGATATAAAATATTTAATCATTGTGATATTAGCCTCCCGAACAAGCCGGATTTCATAAAGGCTTTAGTACAGCGGACCACATACATACACTGTGACAAATTGTAGAGAAGGCCGAGGAGTACAATCTGCCGTTGTGTGTGGCTTACGTCGACTATGAGAAGGCCTGCGATTCTATCGAGACATGGGCGGTGTCGGAGTCGCTCCAGCGGTGCCAGATTGACTATCGGTACATCGAAGTGTTGAAGTGTATATATAAGGCAGCTTCAATGTCGATTCGATTACACGACAGAAGTACGAGCCCGATCCAATTGCAGTGCGGTGTGAGACAGGAGGATGTACTATCCCTGAAACTGTTTACCGCTGCATTGGAAGACGTGTTCAAACTGATGAAGTGGAAAGGATTCGGCATCAACATCGACTATATCACTCACCTTCAATTAGCAGACAACATAGTCATCATGGCGGAGTCACTGGAGCACCTTAACACCATGATCAGCGACCTCTCGAGTGCCTCTCAACGGGTGGATCTTAAGATGATCATGGACAAGACGAAGATCATGTCTAACGTCCATGTCACACCCATACCAGTAATTGTTGAGGGCACCACCCTCGAAGTTGTTGACGAAACATATACCTGGGTCATGTGATACAGGTGAGTAAGTCCGACTTCGAGAAAGAGGTCACTCGTAGAATCCTATTCGGCTGGGCAGCATTCGGGACACTGCACCATATTTTCTCATCGGGTATACCTCTGAGCCTGAAGTCGAAGATGTTCCAGCAGTGTTGACATACGGTGCCAAGACTTGGTTTTTTATTGTTAGCCTCATACGAAAGCTCAGTCGCAAGCTATGCTTAGTATTTCGCTACGCAACAGAATTCATAATGATGAACAGAAGGTTACCGACATAGTTCTTTGGCAAAGGAAGATCTCCCGCCAGGCTAGGTGATCATGCCTGGGGAGCGGCTGTGCTCCAACAGTATCTGTTCGGAAATTGCGCAATATTGAAAAAACTCTAATAGCGTGAATCAGAACACGGTGACGTCATCTTTTGAGCGGGTGGTCGCCACAGTACTTATTATGACCATTCAGTTGATTATTTTTATGCAAAAATATTTCGGTTTTATTATAATTAGTTTTATCACCCAACAAACTCGTATTAACATCATTACATACGCAATCACGTTACTAATACGCAAACTCATATTGTGTGGGTATTAATGCTAATAAAAACAGTTATTAACATAAAACTGATATCGTGTTGATTTAGGTCACATCTACTTACATAAGATCAACATAATACTGTTATGATCCATAAAATGATCGATCGTGGTAAATTAGATTTTGTGCAAACATTATACTTGTTGGTACGCTAAGAATAGTGCACTAAAATAATACTACTAAAGCGATATTTTTAGGGTTCCATACTCAAAAAGTAAACTTTAGTGTTCATCTATCCGTCAGTCCGTCTGTTAATCTGTCTGTCACCAGACTGTAATACATGAACCGTGATAGCTAGGCAATTGAAATTTTCACAAATAATGTATTTCTATTGCCGCTATTACAAGAAATACTAAAAATAAAATAAATAAACCATTTAAGGGGCTCCTAGTCCTCGGGCGTAGCACCGCACCTGTGATCCACTTCAGATAGAACCCCAGTTCTGTATAAAGTTTTTTACAAATGTCCATGGTCGCCAATAATCACTTACCATTAGATTGAGTGCATGCTCGATTGCTACTTCATTCTTATAAAAAAAATTATTAAATCATAAAAAAAATGTAAAACGCTTTGTTTAAAAAGAATTCATAGCACACAACTTTATAATTCTTAATATATTTATTGTGGAACATACGTACAGAACAGTTGTTATAGTTAGGTAGGTATTGAAAATATTTGCCCTTTATATTACTTCAAATGAAAGATTATTGGTGGAAACATCCATTTCCACAAGACTGAAGATTTCCCCAAATCCATAACAAGCTGAGGGCTACCCAATTAGGGTCAGGTGTTGTTTATGACCCAAGTTTGCGAGCCCATTTCCGTTGCCAGAAACATTGATCAGTCCTAGAATATACCTTTGTGTTATTTCCTTTTTACCCGACTGCGTCAGAAGAAGGGTAATGCTTTTTGAGCGTATGTATGTATGTATGGATGTGTGAATGTATGTATGTATATATGTTTGTGTGTATGTCCATTTATTTGGCACGTGCTACAGCCCGAACGGCTTGACGGATTGTGACATATCATGATGTATGTGTGTGTATATGTATGTATGTATGTTTGTGTCTATGTCCATTTATTTGGCACGCGCTACAGCCCTAACGGCTTCTCCATTGTGACTTATCACATATCATTGAAATTGCCTCAGTTTGCATAGTGACATTAGGCTACATAATTAAAAAAAATGGGGCCTGAAAATAGAGGAAAAGGGGGGATATTTTTTTATTATTACGATAATATGGGTATCAAGTGACAGTTATTAATATATCTTATAGTATATATATTATAATACTTTAACTTGACTATTTTGACAAAAACTCATATTAGCGTTAAATTAAATATATATCTTTATAAACAAAAAAATAGTTTGAATCAGTCGGGTTTTTGATTTAACGTTTTTAAAGATGTTACTAGTTAAACAAATGAATAGACTACTTATATAGTTGATCATAAATGTATTAATTTATAGTTTACTTATAGAGTACTACATTTGCAGACATTTTTTTCTTATAAAATTGAAGTAGCATGCAGTCCATCAAATGGTAAGGTGGTCAGTGTTGTCCATGGTCATCAACATCATATAGAACAGGGAGTTTCTATAAAGTCAATTACAGTTACAATAAAATTAAAAACTGAATTTACTCGTGTGATATGTTTGTGAAACTATTAAATGTAGTTTGCTGTAGTTATATACTAATATTTGTTTTTGCAAAACTTGTTAGAACAGAACGTTTGAGAAAAAAACAAAATAATACGATAAATCTTGTAGTTACACTAACAAAAACGAACAAAAAATCACGTCTTTTTTCACTTATAACTCCTTATGTCGGCTGAATGTGTAGCGACCATTTAAGATGTCACCACTTCTGAAAACTAAGGTCCTTAGGTATGGTAACGCATACGTGACTGATTTCAGTCTCTAATTCTTTATAGAGTTGATTATGGGTCATATTGGTCATGGGCAATAGTAACCATTTACCATTGGACTGCAAGCTTGTACGCTACTTCATCCGCATTAAAAATTGCAGTTTGAAGCTTTTTTAAATTCAATATTTTATTACCGCAGTCGTATCTCCAACTCTCTATCCACGACATAATTAAAACAGATGCGTATTGGGTGCATTAATTTATATTTTTTTCCTTAGCGCTTTTAATTTGTCCGCGCGAGTGTTTTGCATAAATTCCTTTGTTGAGAAAATGCGAGAGGTCCAATTAGTAGGCGGCAGTAATTTATTTGGTCTTAATAAGAGGATTCGGGAATTCTTTCTGTTTGTTGAAGGTGAATTTTTTCTTGAATTTTCCAGTAAAGTTCAAGGATGAGGGCATTTAAAATATTTTTAAGCAATTCTGTTGAGTTGCTTACTCGTTAATTTCGAAATACTTATTTACATATAAATACTATTTTTTTATGTATAGAGTAAATGATTATATGATTCATAAACTTTCATGAACTGTTTAATGGATACTGCTAATTATCTATACTAATATTATAAAGCAGTAGAGTTTGTTTGGTTGAACACGCTAATTTCAGGAACTACTGACTCGAATTGAAAAAATATTTTTGTGTTGAATAGTAAATTTATCGTGGAAGGCTTTAGGCTATATAACATCACGCTAT